>JAHHZJ010001214.1:0-61720 GCA_021437245.1 Aegilops speltoides | reverse complement strand
TCAAGAGGAGGTAGACCCGAGGTAGCTCATCTAGGAAAACATCTTGAAATTCCTCGCAAAGAGATTGAAACACCAAAGGTAGCTCATGAGTGGTGTTAGTTATTGGTTCTCACATCCTGCACACAAGGACAAAGTGCATCACACTTGATGGGTTCCCTTACACACTTCTCTCTCATCTCATGTTTGGTATGTAATAGCATGAGGTTTTTCTCTCTAGGCTAAGAGGCGCCAAATTTGGCTTGTGGCTCTCACTCACTTTTTGATGGCTCAATTTCACTCTTCTTCTCTTTGGTCAGTGGCTGTTGGTTCTGCCATCACTGACTAGGAGACATGGGTCGAGGATATATTCTCAGCCTTTCATCTGAAGTTATAGTTGCTCAGACGCCCATTATGGTAGACACCACTTGGCCGAATTACCATGGCCGACCAAGGAGGAGGTGGTAAAACGTTATTGGGACCACATCACACTCCAAAGTGTCTTCATATGCACCTATTTTGAATGATACTTGGACCAGAAGCTCAACTCAGAGAAAATGCCGGAGTCACTTAGCCATTGAACCTTGTAAGGTTACGGATGCTTCTTCGACCAATTGGAGCTTGGAGCATAGTTCTTCGCTGCTTTGAAGTCAGGTACACTACCCATCGATGATGACCTTGACGGATCTCCCATTGATGTTCACTTTTGTGTGAAAGATGTGGGCATCGCTTGGTCTTCTTCTTCTTGGTAATGTCATGTCAAGACTTTTGAGACAACAAGAGCGGGCTTGTATCTTCATCACAAAAAGACTTGATCATCTTCATCCTCAAGGATGCGCCCAAGTGCATGGCCATCAGCTCAATAGCCACCCATTTCATCTTCACTTATCGAAATGAGGTGCCATCGCCGTTGAGTATCATGGCACGCTTTGTCAGTGCATTCATATGACTGGTAGCCTCGCCACCGCGGGCAAAACACTTTGAAGGGAGCTTGTCTCGACGGTCTCATCGGTTGGAGTAGATGATGAAGCACGCGGCTTGGAGTTGCTTGTAGTAGGAGGAGGACGACTTGAACTTGTAGAAGTTTTCTGTAACTTGATTTGTCGTCTGCTGTTTTGGAAAGGCTTGTTGATGCCAAGTTGGAGAAGGTGTGAAGCTTGGTTGTTGGAGAGTCCGTATGTCGTGGATGAGTACTTGGCGACTTGAAGTCACCTTTGCACTTGTCGCTCCGCCTTTGTAGCTTTTTGTACGAATTCAATGAGGTTGGAGTAGGGTTGGAAGTCATGCATCTTCTTGATGGGATGGTTGAGTCCATTCAAGAATCATGCCATTGTTTGCTCATCATCTTCCTTGACATTGGCTCGAATCATGGCAACTCCATTTCTTTGTAGTATTCTTCAACACTCTTTGTTCCTTGCTTGAGGAGTTGTAGTTTCTTGAAGAGATCACTTGCCAGTAGGTGGGGCACAAAGCGTGCTCGCATGATATCCTCCATTTGAGCCTAAGTGGTGATTGGAGGTTCACCTCTTGCTTGTCGGTATGCCATATGGATTTGTTCACACCATATGAGCACATAGTCTTGGAACTCAAGTGATGCCATAGCGATCTTCTTTTCTTTCGGCCAGTTGTGCAAGCGTAAAGATTTTGTCGACCTTCAATGCCCATGAGAGGTACTCTTCTGGATCATTGGTTCCATTGAACTTGGGCATTGTGGAACTTGAGCTTGCTACATAGCGTTGTTCTTCATTGTGTCGAGGTCGATGTTGATGATGCATGCTTTGACGCGGAGGGTAATCATCCTCATGTTGCTCTTGGCGCAGGAGGAAGTCTTGTATGATCAACTTGTTCTCGCCGACTTTGAGGTCGAGGTTGAGCTTGAGGAGCTTGTGGAGGAGCTTGCTTTGGCTTGACGCTATGCGACGGGATGGTAGTTCCTCTCTTGTATTTCTTTCCTCGAAGGGTTTTCTTGATTGCCGCGCCTTTTCGCGATTCAAGTGCTGGCTTAGAGCTCGATTTGATGCTTGAAGGGCGTTGCTCGCTCCAAGAGCTTGTGCTTCGTCAGTTGTTGTCGAAGACGTTGAGCCTCGCGCCTTGTCGCTTCCTTTTGGTGTAGGCGCTGCTTCGTTTTGTTCTTGTTGGGCGAAGACGTTGTCGTTTCTGAGCTTGAGCAAACGCCATTTGGCTTGATTGAGGACGAGGAGCCTCTTCATCAACTCTGCTCTTGGAGATTCTTGTCGTGGTAGCGGGTTGCTATGGATGCATTTTGCCGCATCTTCGGACATCGCCACCTCGATCAAGAATGTTCGGCGATCGGTACTTGTGCTTCCGGAGAAGGAGTCGCTTCTGAGTATTAACTTTGAGTGGCTCTGCCTTGAGTGTGAAGAGGTAGAAGCACGCCGGTACCAACCAACAAGGCGCCGGATCTCGCCCATTCTTGCATCATCTCTCTTCAGCGCTACGAGTTTGTTGTCGGTAAGTAATCTCGCAGTACGCTTCTGGAGAGTCGCAAGTCGGTGGAGAGGTTGTCGATGTGCTCGCCATTGCTTGTTGCTCTGGATGGAGAGCTCGTCAGTGCCGCCAAAGAGGTGTTTCTTGGTGACGATGATGACATGTGTCGTTACCTTGCTCGATGAAGAGTGGATTTGTAGAAGAACTCCTACTCATCCATCATTTCAAGTAAATTGTGAGTGGTAGAAGGAGAAGAATGAAGACCAATGTACCTTTTCGACCGGTTGATGATGAATCAAGTTCATTCAAATGCGACAATGAAATAGCACTATTGGTACCCCATCCTTGTCGATCTTCACACCTACACAAGTAAAAGCTTTTGGTGGAGCTTGGTTAGGATGGTGGTACAAAATTGATTGCAATCGTTAGTTTCGACTCAAAATATTGAAGAAGATTCGCAATTGTGATATGCAACAAGTAGACCAAGCAAGTGGTGGTACACGGAAACACACACTAAATAGATAAATGGGATTGTGCAAACCAAAATGAGCCAAAATGTGAATCCACGAAAATGCTCTTGTTGCACAATACTAGAGAGACGCTTAGCACGATTGTAATAATAGGCGGATACTGAGCTTGTGCACAACCTACTAGGCAAAATGCAACCATCTCTATCCCAAGTATGCTATATGTATGGTATATCAAGGCAATGATCCAAGATGATCTTACGTGACAATCTTAATGTTAAAGGATGCATGCTTGTTGCTTATAAGCTTTTGTTTATCTTTCCTCTTGGCTTAAAAGCTTGAGTGGCTCTTTCTCTTTGAGCTCTTTTCTTATGCAAACTTGATTTAACTAAGATAGCAATCGTAGTATGCGATGACAACTTTGTGACACACAAGTTGATTCTGGAGATATGCACCCCAAAGGTATGTATGATATGGTGTATGCAACTAATGTGCAAGTCACGCTGTTTAAGCAATACTCAATGGCTAGTCTCTTGAGTAAGCAACGCGAAAAGATGGTATATGATGGCTATCAATGCAATTGCAAGGTATGACAAAGATGTCACCGACAAGCATCATTCAGAAGAAAGATGAGAAGCCACCAAAGTGAGCGCTTGTTGTTGATGTCACACCAGTACTTAAATAGTCAAACAATAAAGGACACTGAAATCTCACTCAAATTGTCGAACTCAACTTCTATTGGAAGCACGGAGGGTTGTGTCTTGGGGTTTTGCAAATGAAGTGGTGGTGGATGGGGTGGGAGGTGTATGTATGTGTGGCTAGTAGTGGTGTAGGAGGAGAACCTGCAGAATTGCAAAGGCCCAGAGGAAGCTTGGATGATCCTCGCCAGAGCCGGATGATCCGCGAGTCTGTGATGATCCGGGATTGGTCCGGATCATCCGGCAAAGCCAACCATGCATCGGAACTGCCTTTTTTCGTGAAGAATACTTAAAAATGGGGTGGAATTTGATGATTTTAGATTTGGCGTGATTTCGAGTGGGGAAGGTGGGAAACACAAGATCCACGAGTTACACAATCAATCCACTTGATCAAAACAACAACAAACATCAATAAAGCTAATAAATCACAAAAAAATTGGGGGTATTTTTGTGGGATTTTCGGCTTTTGGGACGAAAAAACAACAAAATCAAGCCAGAAATCACGAGGTAGGGTGATGAGGACATCAATACCACTGTTACAACTCCACAGCTTCTCACCGCTATACATACATACCGGACTAATTACTAGAGCTCACAAGACGCCAACTAAAATTACCGTGTACTTTCGCTTTTTGGTAATGATTCTAATGTTCATGAGAATATGCTGTCAGCTTAAATTGGATACATTTGTTTTGCTTACAAATGAAGGGCCTAGCTTGGAGAAGGATGAATATTGGAGCAAGAACAAGCATGAGATGATGGCATGCTAAGGGGGACAAGAATGGAGTTACAAGTGATGATTTCAGGACTTTGAAGCCACCATAATGAGTGTATGAAGCCTTGGACGAAATATACAAGATGCCACTTCATAAATTTCTGTCCAGAGGCTATTCTAGGTGTCATAATACCTTATTATTGGGCCAGGCCCATGTAATTTCTGAAATACATTAGTATAGGCTATTTTAGAGTCCCAGATGTGTGGGAAACAAGAGATAGGGTGCCTCGACCCTCCACCAAGGGCCACGAAATTCATTCCCTCTTCCTCCATATATATACAGTTCCTTAGGGCACCGCTTAGACTTTGGGTTTTGTTCTGACCAAAGTTCGCCATATATGCAACTTCACAGATTTCGCTTTGTGTTCAACGACCTCGCACAAAGGCCATAAAACCCCACCTTGATCAATAAAGCTTTCATCTTATATTCGCAATATCCAGATTACAATCTCATTTTCTTGCTTGTTCTTCGCTTGCTCGCAGGAAATAGACCTCGTGGTCGTTGATCGTGCTCCGCTAAGTGGTCAATAACCTCTGAGTTGGTTTAGCGACACAGGCGCTGACGCCCTCGTGACGCCGTAGCCTGACTGCCAAAGTCGACTTTCCACCAAAGGAAATCCACCATCTCATCGAAAGACGGGACACCTCGCCTATCAAGTGGTATCAGATTTGTGCCGTTCAAGTGAGATTTTTAAGTTTTTCGTAGTTTAGATCTTAGTCCGTTTCTTCATACCTACATACTCCACGTAAAAGCCACAAAAAATTAGGGTTAGTCTATCATATCCAACCAATCTGAGCCTTTTGCATAATCTTTTCAGACATTTGCATTGTTGAATTTAATGTTGCATCATCAGGTCTAGTCACGGGTCTTAGAGTCTAGCCTTTAGAGTTTCGAAGTTCTGGTCATAAGTTGTCACGCTACCATTGCATCATCATTCGCTCTGCCATCTACCACCACCGCAAATCCGCCACCGCTTCAATCCGCCTCATACCACCAACGCTTATCCGCCACCGCTCAACTGTGATCCATATACCACCACCGCTGCCATATATCATCACCAATCCGAAGTTCCTTGCATATTAGGTTTGTTTTCGTGATCCATCTAGCTTTCCGATTCGTGTTCTGTTCCGAGTAGGTTTCGGATTCCAGAATCTGTTGCCAGTCTGTAGAAGAGGTTGGTTTCAAAAAAGAGTCCTGAAACCAATTCCGCTTAGGGCTCAAAATTTTCCAAAAACGCATGGGACAAAAAAAATTTGCCATCCTATTTTTAGGTGTTTCTAAGCGTATTGAGATAGCGCGTTATAGAAAGTTTTTTTGACCCGCTTCAGCTTTTTGGGTCCAGTAAATGAAAAAAAAAAAAATTTGGTATCACAAAATTTCTTTTGCGCTCATCCTATCAGTTTGACCCGGAAGAGTTTTGAGACACTCGCCATTATAGTGATTTTTCTAAAAAAAAGCAGCGCAAAAAAGAGCTTAAAAAAATTCAGAGGTGTTCTTCTTTGTTTACGCAGCAACATTGCGGATTTTGTTAGTGTTCTAGGCTCAAGCCTCTAGTACCTGCCTCAGTTTAGGACCAAAGACAAGACTGGCCATTGAAAGCTTATTCATCTTTTGCATCTCCTCAATTGATTATTGCCGATCCTTTTGCTACCATATTATAAGCCTTCCCAGCTCCACATACATCCATTTACCGTATGCTGACTCTCCTCGTAATCGCTATATCCAAGCTTTGAGAGTTTTGACCACAACGGTTGCCGATCACCACCGCTACCGGGTAAGAACCGTAAGAATTTGAGATTTGCTTGACGGGTTTGTGATAAACCACCACCACTTTTTTCAGAGCCCTCAGAGGATCATATTCTTGTGTGTTTCTATTTGTCGCTAACCATGGCAGTGATCACAAGCCGATGAGACTGATTGGGAGAACCCGATTTAACAAACAGCCTACATGATAAGTTTCGCAAATGATGATTGGACAAAAAGATAAGCTAAATAGATTTGATGAGGCCAATGAGAAGATAGATGGCATTGAGAAGACGCTTTGAACAAAGCTTGATAGCAAGTTTGATGAATTGCTCTCAGGCTTCCATACAACCACCGGCCGAATAATGCATCTATCGCACCTCTCAAGAACGCATAAACAACTATGCTCTTCCTAATCAAAAAGTATGGACGAGTTTCAAATAAGTGGTTCTATTGAGCTGTGACAAATTGTACCCGTTGTCAATACATCGGGCCAGTTGGTGCGCTTTGGTTTCGCCATCGCCAGCTAGTAGACAAGAGGAGGATGATTTTGTGGAGATTACGAGGATGAGGTTGATCAACATCGTGGACCCATACGGCAACTACCAAAGACCACAACCACCGTGTCGCCCACATGCAAATAATGACAATGTTAGGGCTCCTCCTGTATTTAGATCATGACCATCTCCCTAAACCGAAATTGAATATTCCATCATTTGAGGGTAGATATGTTCCTCGATATATATCTTACTTGGGAGTTAGAAACCGAACAACGATTTATATGTTTACAATATCCTCGAGGAGAGACGGTTCTCGTCATTAAGCCAGTGCTTTCACTAGCTTTGTATGTGTTTGGTGGTCCTAATATTGTAGATTATACTCTGTTCCAAACGCTTTCTTAATGCTTTTGAAAACTGCTATGCGCACTGCACAGTTCCACCATATTATCAACGTGAATTACTTCAAAAATTGCAGCGCTTAAGACAAGGAAAAAATTCTGTAGAAGAATATTATCAGAATCATAAACTGGCTTGATTAGATGTGGTATTGTTGAGGAGAATAAAGCCATGTTTGCACGCTCGGTGGATTAAATAGAGAGATTCGCACCATTCTAGACTATAAGGATTATAATAATATTCGCCTGCTTATTCCATCTTGCTTGTAAAGCCGAACGTAGCGTGCAGTGATCTATGTGCATTGGCGCCGCACTAACTTTTCTCGCAGGTCGACTTCCTTCATCAAGGGACACCACGTGAGATCATCTACTTCAATCGCACTATCACCTCCTTCAAAAGCACCTCCAAACCGCGGATACAAGAAAGGTGCACAACCACCACTATCTGCCAAGAGCACACCGACGGGCCTGCATGTAGCTCTTCTTCTTCCATGGCGCCAATCAAAAAGGCACACAAGGGATATTGATAGAGGCAAGAGGTGTCCTGCCTTCGATGAGATGGTGGATTTCGCTTGGTGGAAGTCGACTTTGACGATCCGACCACGAAGGTATGAGACGACGCTACTTAGCAATCGCTAAACCAACTCCGAGAGGTTATCGACCACGCCAGAAAGCATCGCATCAACCCGACCACGAGGGTCTATTTCATGCGAGCAAACGAAGAACAAGCAAGAAACTGAGATTGCAATCTCGATATTATGAATATAAGATGAAAGCTTTATTGATGAAGGTGGGGTTCCGTGGACGCTTTGTCCGGTCGCTGAACACAAACGGCACGCCGGTTGCAGCTATGGCATAACTTTTTGATCTAAACAAAACCTAAAGTCTAAATGGTGCCCCAGGGCTGTATATATGGAGGAAGAGGTGAATTTCGTGGCCCTTGGTGGAGGGGTCCGAAACCAACCCTATCTCTTGTTTCCCCACACATACGGACTCTAAAAATAGCCTATACTAATGTATTTCGAAATTACATGGGCCTCGCCTAATAATAAGGTGACAAAGACCTAGAATAGCCTATGGACTTCATATTATGAAGTGGCATCTTGTATATTTCTGTCCAAGGCTTTGCATGCACTCCTTATGGTGGCTTCAAAGTCCCGAATCATCACTTGTAACTCCGTTTGATCCTCATGCATGCCATCAACTCCATGTGTGTTCTTGCTCCAATGTTCATCCTTCTCCTGCTAGGCCCTTCATTTGTAAGCAAAACAAATGTATCCAATTTAGGCAAAGATCATATTCTCATGAACATTAGAATCATTACCAAGAAACTAAAGTACCTCGTAATTTAGTTGGCGTGGCGCGAGCCTAGTAATTGGTCCAAGATGTATAGCAAGGTAGGGCTGGGTGTAACAATGGTATTGATGTCCTCATCATCCTCCTCTTGAAATGAAGTCGCCTCGACGGCAAGTTCATCTTCCTCACCCAAATATGGCTTCAAATCTGCAATGTTAAAAGTGGACTAACCCCAAAATCTGCAGCAGCTCAAGTTTATATGCATTATCATTTACTTTCTCCAACACCTTAAAGGGACCAGCAGACGTGGTATTAGCTTTGATTTAAGCAAATCAGAAATCTATCTCACGCAAATGTAACCAAACAAGATCTCCAGTGCAAACACAACATGTTTTCTACCCTTATCTCCAAGAAGTTTATATTTAGCATTCATACGCCAATGTTTTCTTAGTTAACTCATGCATTTTTAAAATCAATTCAGCACGCTTTTAGCATCAAAATTAACCTTCTCCAAGATGGAAGAGGCAACAAATCAATAGGTGCACGAGGTAGGAAACCATACACAACTTCAAAAGGGCACATCTTAGTAGTAGAATGCAATGAACGATTATAAGCAAATTCAATATGAGGCAAGCATTCTCCCACATTTTCTTATTATTCTTTAGAACAGCCCTAAGCATAGTAGACAATGTTCTATTGACTACTTCTGTTTGTCCATCATTGGGGTGACAAGTAGTACTAAAAAGCGCTTAGTCCCCAACTTAGCCCATAAACATCTCCAAAAGTGGCTAAGAAATTTAGTATCACGATCTGAAACAATAGTATTTGGCACACCATGCAAGCTTAATAATTTCAATGGAAAGAACAAATCAAGAATACATTGACAAAGATCATCGCTTTTATGACATGGTATAAAGTGTGCCATTTTGAGAATCTATCCACGACAACAAATATGTTATCCTCCCTTCTTTGTTCTAGGTAAACCTAAAACAAAGTCCATAGATATATCCTCCCAAGGAACACTAGGTACAGGCAAAGGCATATATAAACCATGAGGATTGAGTCGTGACTTAGCTTTTGACATGTAGTGCAATGAGCAATAAAACGCCAACATCCCGCTCTCATCTTTGGCCAAAAGAAATGTAGCAAGTACGCCCTCCGCTCTCTTCACGCCAAAGTGTCCCATTAGTCCTCCTCCATGCGCCCGCAACAACAAAAGACTTAACGGAGCTAGCTGAATGCATAGCTTGTTAGCACGAACACAAATCCATCATTAACGACAAACTTGTTCCATGTTCTTCTTCTTTACAATTCGCAATACATCTTTAAAATCAGCATCATGCACATATTGATCTTTGATGGTCTCCAAACCAAATATTTTGAAGTCAAGTTGTGAAAGCATAGTATAGCGATTTAGACAATGCATCAAGAATAACATTTTCTTTACCCTTCTTGTGTTTAATGACATAAGGGAAAGTCTCAATGAATTCAACCCATTTAGCATGTCTACGATTCAGTTTAGCTTGACTTTTAATATGTTTCAAAGATTCATGATCGAATGTATAACAAATTCTTTGGGCCATAAATAATGTTGCATGTTTCTAAAGTCCTAACAAGAGCATATAATTTTTTATCATAAGTAGAGTAATTCAGACTAGGCCCATTCAATTTTTCGTAAAAGTATGCAACAGGTTTGCCATCTTGTAATAACACTCCTAATCCAATTCCACTAGCATCACATTCAAGCTCAAAAGTCTTATTAAAATCGTGAAGTTGGAGTAAAGGAGCATGTGTCAACTTAGCTTTCAATACCGTGAAGGCTTCTTCCGTATGGTACCCCAAACAAAAGGCACATCCTTCTTTGTAAGCTCGCTGAGAGGTGCAAAGAATGGTGCTGAAATCTCTCACAAAACGCCTATAGAAACCAAATGAGGCCAAGGAAACTCCTCACTTGTGTGACTGCTTTTGGTCAAGGCCAACTCTCAATAGCTTCAATCTTGGCTTTATCAACTTCAATTTCGTGGAGTAACAACATAGCCAAGAAAAGATACTCGGTCGGTGCAAAAGGTGCACTTCCCAAGGTTACCAAACAAACGCATCACGAGAGCATTAAAACAGCACGTAAATGTTCCAAATGTTCTTCCAAAGATTTGCTATAAATCAGTATATCATCAAAATAGACTACCACAAATCGTCCAATGAAAGCACGAAAACTTCGCTCATTAATCTCATGAAAGTACTAGGTGCATTAGTTAACCCAAAAGGCATGACTAACCACTCATATAATCCAAACTTAGTTTTAAATGTGCTTTCCATTCATCTCCAATTTCATAATGAATTTGATGGTATCCACTACGCAAATCAACTTTGGAGAATATTGTAGAGCCACCTATTCATCAAGCATATCATCTAGCCTAGGAATAGGGTGACGATAATCGAATAGTAATATTATTAATGCCTCTACAATCAACACACATACTAGACGTATCATCCTTTTTTGGCACTAGAATAATAGGAACAAAGACAAGGACTAAGGGATTCGCAGATATAACCTTTGTCGAGAACTCCGTGCATTTGACGATAATCTCCTTCGCTCTCCTCCGATTGGTACCAGTATGGTGCACGTTGGTAATGATGCACCGGAATTAAGTCAATTTGATGCTCAATCCTCTAATAGGTGGTAATCTCGTGGCACGCCTGTGGAAAGACGCTCTAACTCCCCTAAAATGTTAGTGACAGCAGTAGGGCAAAGAGGAAGGCATTCTCGAATGAAAATAATGCCTTTTGACACAAAAGCATAGCAAACAGATTTGCTAAAATCTAACTCATCAATATCAGATTTGGTGGCAAGTAAACATGCACTTTTCAATTTAATTTCGTAACAACAGATGGTTTATTATTAGGCTTCATGTGTCGCTCAAATTCTTTTGCCACAATCTGATTTTCACTCTTATTTTTCTCCTGTTTTGCTTTATTAGCTCTATTAATATCATCTTTCAAAATGGACTCGTGGAGTCATAGGAAGCAAAGTAATATTTTTATCCTTATGAACAAGAGTATATCTGATTGTTTCTACCATGGTGCACAGAATTTTATCAAATTGCCATGGTCTACCAAGTAACAAGGAACATGTTGCATAGGTACCACATCACAATCAACATAATCAGCATATGTAGAGATACTAAAATGCACACGTCACAAAGACGTGTTACCTTAACCTTGCTACCGTTGTTGAACCATTGGATGTAGTAAGGATGTGGATGTGGTCTTGTGGTGAGAGATAGCTTCTCCACCATCTCCATGCTAGCTAAGTTGTCAGCAGCTCCTCCATCTATGATGACGCTAATAGAACGCTCCTTCACAACTCCTTTTGTATGGAACAAATTATGCCTCTCGATTTGCTCAACTTTTGTGTAACCTGCACACTCAAAACACGCTGAGCAACTAAACATTCATACCGCCACAGATCAGCTGCCAGCCCATGTATTGTGTCTCCTGATCGTAATCATCTCCACCGTGTTCCTATGTGTAATAAGAGCCAAAGTCTCCTCATCATAGTCACCAGCGGACTCATACCCACCATCCTCTCGTAGCAATCATCACACGCGAGATTTGCATTCTCTCGCAAATGTCCTCTTCCTTACAACGATTTACAAATAATATCACTTGTGTGCCCGCTGATTTACATGGAAGAAGAGCTCGGCAGTGTGCCCAGAGTGTGCTCTTGGCGTGATAGTGGTGGTTGTGCCTGCTTCTTGTATCACGGTGGAGGTGGCACCAAGGAGGTGATGGTGCAAAGGAAGTAGATGATGCACGTGGTGTCCATGATGAAGGTCTTCCACAGTGCAAAAGTTAGTGCGCCGCCAATGCCCGGCCGATCCGTGCACTTCACGCTCAGCTTTACAAGCAAGATGGAATAAACGAGTGATATTATTATAATCCTTATAGTCTAGAATGGTCTGAATCTCTATTTAATCCACCTGTAAACGTGCAAGCATAGCTTCATTCTCCTCAACAATACCACATCTAATCAAGCCAGTTTGTAATTCCCTATAATATTCTTCTACAGCAATTTTTTCCTTGTCTTGCGCTGCAATTTTTGAAGTAATTCACGTTGATAATATGGTGGAACCCAACTAGTAACGATAGCAGTTTTCAAAGCAGCCCAAGTAGCTGGAACAGATATAATCTACAATGTTCAGCATTCACCAAACACATGCAAAGCTAGTGAAAGAACAAACAGGAAGCAGGAACACGCCTCTCCTCGTGATATTGTAAACATGTAAATCGTTGTTCAGCTTTCTAACTCCCAAGTAAGATATATATCGTGAACATATCTACCCTCAAATGGTGGAATATTCAATTTCAGCTTAGGGAGATGGTCATGATCTCGCACTGGGGGAGCCCTAGCATTGCCATTATTTGCATGTGGACGACCTGGTGGTTGTGGTGCCGGTGGTCACATGTAGTTCCGATGTTGATCAACCTCATCCTCGTAATCTCCCACATAATCATCCTCCCTTGCACCAAAGCAGCAAAGTGAGTGAGCAAAGAGCAGGAGCCAATGTGAGTAGTTAATGGCACCAGAATTTTGTCCTGGCTCAAGAGGAACACGCTGAGCTCATCCATACTGATTGGAAGGGGCGAGTTGTTGTCAGGCAGAGGTGCGATAGGTGCAGCAAAGGTTGTTGGAAAACGCGCTACGAAAGCATTCATCAAACTTGCTATCAAGCTTTGTTTCAAACGCCTTCTCAATGCCATCTATCTTCTCCATGGCCTCGCCAACTGCTTATCACGCCTTGCACTCGTCCAATCATCATTTGGTCAAACTTATCATGTAGCTGTTTGTTCGTCAGTTCTCCCAATCAGCCTCATCGGCCTGTGTTCCTGCCATGGTTAGCAGTAATAGAAACACACAAGAATATGATCCTACTGACTACTAGGAAGTGGTGGTGGTGGTGTGGACAAAATACAAACTGCGAAGCAAATCTCAAATTCTACAGCCTACCAAAGACAGTGGTGATCGCAACCTGCTAGGTCAAAACTCTCAAAGCTTGGCTATAGCGACATTGTGGAGAATCAAACATCGACGCAGATGTATGGGGAGCTGGGAAGGCTTATAATATGGTAGCAAAGGGTCAAGAATAATCAAATCAGAGATGCAAAGTTGAATAAACGCCAACGACTTCAGATATCAGGCCGGGTCCTAGGCTAGACCGCAAGCAGAGACGCGAGCCTAGAACACTAACAAAATCAATGACGCTCATACCTAAACAAAGGAAAAGCACACTCTGAATTTTTTTTTCACTTTTTTTTGTTTTTCACGCTGCTTTTTTTTTTGCGCCGCTTGCTTTTTTTTTGGCTTTTTCGTGGACTATAGGTATGAAGGTGAGACGATCTAAACTACTTAAACCTGTAGAAAATCTCACAGAAAGCAACTTCGGAAATCTGATACCACTTGATAGAGGCAAGAGGTGTCCGGCTCTTCGGCGAGATGGTGGATTTCGCTTTGGTGGAAGTCGACTTTGACGATCCGACCACGAAGGTATGAGGACGCCGCTACTTTAGCAATCGCTAAACCAACTCCGAGAGGTTATCGATCATCACGTGAGCATCGTATCATCCTGAACACGAGGGTCTATTTCCTCGCGAAAGCAAATCAAGAACAAGCAAGAACCTGAGATTGTAACTGGATATTGCTAATATAATATGAAAGCTTTATTGATCAAGGTGGGGTCCGTGACGCCTTTGTCCGGTCGCTGAACACAAACGGCACGCGGGTTGCAGCTATGGCGAACTTTTTGATCTAAACAAAACCCAAGTTAAACGGTGCCCTAAGGGCTGATATATATGGAGGAAGAGGGGTGAATTTCGTGGTCCTTGGTGGATGGGTCCCAAACTAACCCTATCTCTTGTTTCCCCACACATACTGACTCTAAAAATAGCCTATACTAATGTATTTCGAAATTACATGGGTCCGGCCTAATAATCAAGGTGACGCAAGAATTTAGAATAGCCTATGGACTAATATTATGAAGTGGCATCTTGTATATTTCGGTCCAAGGCTTCATGCACTCCTTATGGTGGCTTCAAAGTCCGAATCCTCACTTGTAACTCCGCTTTGATCCTCTCATGCATGCCATCAACTCCATGTGTGTTCTTGCTCCAATGTTCATCCTTCTCCAAGCTAGGCCCTTCATTTGTAAGCAAAACAAATGTATCCAATTTAGGCAGCATCATATTCTCATGAACATTAGAATCATTACCAAGAAACAAAAGTACCGGTAATTTAGTTGCATATGCATGAAAGCTCTAGTAATTGGTCCAAGATGTATAGCAATAGAAATGTGGGTGTAATAATGGTATTGATGTCCTCACATACGATATTATATTGTCGCTCATAAAGGGAAGAGGACATTTTATGCAGAGACGATTTTGCTCACCTTGTGTAACCTGCACACTCAAAACACGCTGAGCAACTAAACATTCATACTGCCAAAGATCGCCAAGAGCCATGTATTGTGTCTCCGATCGTAATCATCTCCACCGTGTTCCTCATGTGTAATAAGAGCCAAAGTCTCTCATCATAGTCACTAGCGGACTCATACCCACCATCCTCCGTAGCAATCATCACACGCTGAGATTTGCATTCTCTCGAAAATGTCCTCTTCCTTACAACGATTTACAAATAATATCACTTGTGTGCCCTGCTGACGACATGGAAGAAGAGCTCAGGCAGCCCAGCAGTGTGCTCTTGGCGATAGTGGTGGTTGTGCTCGCTTTCTTGTATCACGGTTGGAGGTGGCACCAAGGAGGTGATGGTGCAAAGGAAGTAGATGATACACGTGGTGTCCATGATGAAGGTCGACCTGCAGAAAAGTTAGTGCGCGCCAATGCCCGCCGATCCTCGCACTTCACGCTCAGCTTTACAAGCAAGGTGGAATAAACGAGTGATATTATTATAATCCTTATAGTCTAGAATGGTCTCAATCTCTATTTAATCCACCCGTAAAACGTGCAAGCATAGCTTCATTCTCCTCAACAATACCACATCTAATCAAGCCAGTTTGTAATTCCCGATAATATTCTTCTACGTAACTTTTTCCTTGTCTTAAGCGCTGCAATTTTGAAGTAATTCACGCTGATAATATGGTGGAACCCAACGAGTACGCATAGCAGTTTTCAAAGCAGCCCAAGTAGTCGAACAGATATAATCTACAATGTTCGCACCACCAAACACATGCAAAGCTAGTGAAAGAACAAACAGCAGCAGAACACGCCTCTCCTCGTGATATTGTAAACATGTAAATCGTTGTTCAGCTTCTAACTCCCAAGTAAGATATATATCAGAACATATCTACCCTCAAATGGTGGAATATTCAATTTCAGTTTAGGGAGATGGTCATGATCTCGCACTGAGGGGAGCCCTAGCATTGCCATTATTTGCATGTGGACGACCGGTGGTTGTGGTGCTGGTGGTTGCACGTAGTTCGATGTTGATCAACCTCCTCCTCGTAATCTCCCACATAATCATCCTCCTCGCACCAAAGAAGAACAGAAGAGAGTGAGCCAAAGAAGCACCAACAAGAGTAGCAAAGGCACCAGAATTTTGTCCTCGCTCAAGAGGAACACGCCGAGCTCATCCATACCGATTCGAAGGGGCGAGTTGTTGTCGCTGCAGAGGTGCGATAGGTGCAGCAGAAGCGGTGGTTGTGGAAAACGCGCGAGCAATTCATCAAACTTGCTATCAAGCTTTGTTTCAAACGCCTTCTCAATGCCATCTATCTTCTCCATGGCCTCGCAAATCTGTTTATCACGCCTTGCACCTGTCCAATCATCATTTGTCAAACTTATCATGTAGCTGTTTGTTCGTCAGTTCTCCCAATCAGCCTCATCGGCCTGTGTTCCTCGCCATGGTTAGCAGCAATAGAAACACACAAGAATATGATCCTACAGACTACTAGGAAGTGGTGGTGGTGGTGTGTGGACAACACAAACCGTGAAGCAAATCTCAAATTCTACCAGCCTACCCAAAGAAGAGGTGGTGATCGCAAACCGCTAGAAGTCAAAACTCTCAAAGCTTGGCTATAGCGACACTGTGGAGAATCAAACGACGACGCAGATGTATGGGGAGCTGGAAGGCTTATAATATGGTAGCAAAAGGGTCAAGAATAATCAAATCGAGATGCAAAGTTGAATAAACGCCAACGACGCAGATCAGTGGCTGGTCCTAGGCTAGACCGTGCTAGAGACGCGAGCCTAGAACACTAACAAAATCACGACGCTGCACCTAAACAAAGGAAAAGCACACTCTGAATTTTTTTTTTCACTTTTTTTTTTGTTTTTTGCGCTGCTTTTTTTTTTGCGCTGCTTTTTTTTTTGGCTTTTTCGTGGACTATAGGTATGAAGACAGACTCGATCTAAACTACGAAAAACTGTAAAATCTCACAGAGCAACCTGGAAATCTGATACCACTTGATAGAGGCAGAGGTGTCCCGTCTTTCGATGAGATGGTGGATTTCTTTGGTGGAAGTCGACTTTGACGATCCGACTACGAAGGCAGCGAGGACGCCGCGCTTTAGCAATCGCTAAACCAACTCCGAGAGGTTATTGACCACGCCGAGCACGATCAACTCCGACCACGAGGGTCTATTTCCTGCGAGCAAACGAAGAACAAGCAAGAAACCGAGATTGCAACTGGATATTGCGAATATAAGATGAAAGCTTTATTGATCAAGGTGGGGTTCCGTGACGCTTTGTCCGGTCGTTGAACACAAACGGCACGCCGGTTGCAGCTATGGCTAACTTTTGATCTAAACAAAACCCAAGTCTAAACGGTGCCCTAAGGGCTGTATATATGGAGGAAGAGGGGTGAATTTCGTGGCCCTTGGTGGATGGGTCCAAACTAACCCTATCTCTTGTTTCCCCACACATACGGACTCTAAAAATAGCCTATACTAATGTATTTCGAAATTACATGGGCCTGGCCCAATAATCGTGACGAAAGACCTAGAATAGCCTATGGACTAATATTATGAAGTGGCATCTTGTATATTTCGTCCAAGGCTTCATGCACTCCTTATGGTGGCTTCAAAGTCCTGAAATCCTCACTTGTAACTCCGTTTGATCCTCTATGCATGCCATCAACTCCATGTGTGTTCTTGCTCCAATGTTCATCCTTCTCCAAGCTAGGCCCTTCATTTGTAAGCAAAACAAATGTATCCAATTTAGGCAAGATCATATTCTCATGAACATTAGAATCATTACCAAGAAACGAAAGTACCGGTAATTTAGTTGGCGGCGCGAGCTCTAGTAATTGGTCCAAGATGTATAGCAAATAGGGCTGTGGGTGTAACAATGGTATTGATGTCCTCATCGATATTATTTGTCGTCATTGTAAGGGAAGAGGACATTTTATGAGAGAATGCAAATCTCAAAGTGTGATGATTGCTACCGAGGATGGTGGGTATGAGTCTGCTAGTGACTATGATGAGGAGACTTTGGCTCTTATTACACATGAGGAACACGGTGGAGATGATTCTGATCATGAGACACAATACATGGCTGTCAAGATGCCGACAGTATGAATGTTTAGTTGCTCAACGTGTTTTGAGTGTGCAGTTACACAAGTCGAGCAAAATCAGAGGCATAATTTGTTCCATACAAAGGAGTTGTGAAGGAACGCTCTATTCAAGGCCATCATAGATGGAGGGAGCTGCAACAACTTGGCTAGCATGGAGATGGTGGAGAAGTTATCTCTCACCACAAGACCACATCCACATCCTTACTACATCCAATGGTTCAACAACAAAGCAAGAAGGTTAAGGTAACACGCATCGCTCGTGTGCATTTTAGTATCTCTACATATGCTGATTATGTTGATTGTGATGTGGTACCTATGCAAGCATGTTCCTTGTTACTTGGTAGACCATGGCAATTTGATAAAAATTCAGACACCATGGTAGAAACAATCAAGATACTCTTGTTCATAAGGATAAAAATATTACTTTGCTTCCTATGACTCTCGAGTCCATTTTGAAAGATGATATTAATAGAGCTAATAAAGCAAAACAGAGAAAATAAGAGTGAAAATCAGATTGTGGCAAAAGAATTTGAGCAACACATGAAGCCTAATACTAAACCATCTACTGTTGCTTCAAATTAAATTGAAAAGTGCATGTTTACTTGCCACCAAATCTGATATTGATGAGCTAGATTTTAGCAAATCTATTTGCTATGCTTTTGTGTGCAAAGAGGCATTATTTTCATTCGAGGACGCGTTTTCCTTCTTTGCCCCTCGCTGTCACTAACATTTTGCAGAGTTCACGACGCCTTTCCACAAGACGTACACCGGATTACCACCTATTCGAGGGATTGAGCATCAAATTGACTTAATTCCCGTGCATCATTACCCAACCGCACCATACCGCATCAATCCGAGGAGACGAAGGAGATTATGCGCCAAGTACAGAGCTGCTCGACAAAGGTTATATACGCTAATCCCTTAGTCCTTGTGTCTGTTCCTATTATTCTAGTGCCGAAAAGGATGGTACGTCACGATGTGTGTTGATTGTAGAGGCATCAATAATATTACTATTCGTTATCGCCACCCTATTCCTAGGCTAGATGATATGCTTGATGAATTGAGTGGCTCTACAATATTCTCGAAAGTTGATTTATGAGTGGATACCATCAAATTCGTATGAAATTGGGAGATGAATGGAAAACAGCATTTAAAACTATGTTTGGATTATATGAGTGGTTAGTCATGCCTTTTGGTTTAACTAATGCACCTAGTACTTTCATGAGATTAACGAACGAAGTTTTACGTGCTTTCATTGGACGATTTGTGGTAGTCTATTTTGATGATATACTGATTTATAGCAAATCTTTGGAAGAACATTTGGAACATTTACGTGTTGTTTTTAATGCTCTACGTGATGCACGCTTGTTTGGTAACCTTGGGAAGTGCACCTTTTGCAACCGAATCGAGTATCTTTTCTTGGCTATGTTGTTACTCCACAGGAATTGAAGTTGATAAATCCAAGATTGAAGCTATTGAGAGTTGGCCGCAGCCCAAAACGGTCACACAAGTGAGGAGTTTCCTTGGCCTCGCTGGTTTCTATAGGCGCTTTGAGAGATTTCAGCACCATTGCTGCACCTCTCAACGAGCTTACAAAGAAGGATGTGCCTTTTGTTTGGGGTACCGCACAGAAGAGGCCTTCACGGTATTGAAAGCTAAGTTGACACATGCCCTTTACTCCAACTTCCTGATTTTAATAAGACTTTTGAGCTTGAATGTGATGCTAGTGGAATTGGATTAGAGGTGTGTTATTACAAGATGGCAAACCTGTTGTATACTTTTCTCAAAAATTGAGGGGCCTAGTTTGAATTACTCTACTTATGATAAAGAATTATATGCTCTTGTTCGACTTTAGAAACATGGCAACATTATTTATGGCCCAAAGAATTTGTTATACATTCTGATCATGAATCTTTGAAACATATTAAAAGTCAAGCTAAACTGAATCGTAGACATGCTAAATGGGTTGAATTCATTGAGACTTTCCCTTATGTCATTAAACACAAGAAGGGTAAAGAAAATGTTATTGTCGATGCATTGTCTCGTCGCTATACTATGCTTTCACAACTTGACTTCAAAATATTTGGTTTGGAGACCATCAAAGATCAATATGTGCATGATGCTGATTTTAAAGATGTATTGCAGAATTGTAAAGAAGGAAGAACATGGAACAAGTTTGTCGTTAATGATGGATTTGTGTTCCGTGCTAACAAGCTATGCATTCCAGCTAGCTCCGCTCGCCTTTTGTTGTTGCAGGAGGCGATGGAGGAGGACTAATGGGACACTTTGGCGTGAAGAAGACGGAGGACGACTTGCTACACATTTCTTTTGGCCAAAGATGAGACGGATGTTGAGCGCTTTTATTGCTCACGCACTACATGTCAAAAAGCTAAGTCACGACTCAATCCTCATGGTTTATATATGCCTTTGCCTGCACTCTAGTGTTCCTTGGGAGGATATATCTATGGACTTTGTTTTAGGTTTACCTAGAACAAAGAAGGGAGGATAATATATTTGTTGTCGTGGATAGATTCTCAAAATGGCACACTTTATACCATGTCATAAAAGCGATGATGTCGCAATGTTGCTGATTTGTTCTTTCGTGAAATTATTCGCTTGCATGGTGTGCCAAATACTATTGTTTCAGATCGTGATACTAAATTTCTTAGCCACTTTTGGAGATGTTTATGGGCTAAGTTGGGGACTAAACTGCTTTTTAGTACTACTTGTCACCCCAAACCGATGGATAAACCAAGTAGTCAATAGAACATTGTCTACTATGCTTAGGGCTGTTCTAAAGAAAAATAAGAAAATGTGGGAGGAATGCTTGCCTCATATTGAATTTGCTTATAATCGCTCATTGCATTCTACTACTAAGATGTGCCCTTTGAAGTTGTGTATGGTTTCCTACCTCGTGCACCTATTGATTTGTCGCTTCTTTCATCTTCTGAGAAGGTTAATTTTGATGCTAAAGAACGCGTTGAGTTGATTTTAAAATGCATGAGTTAACTAAGGAAAACATTGAGCGATGAATGCTAAATATAAACTTGTGGAGATAAGGGTAGAAAACATGTTGTGTTTGCACCGGAGATCTTGTTTGGTTACATTTATGTAAGGATAGATTTCTGATTTGCGCAAATCAAAGCTAATGCCACGTGCTGCTGGTCCCTTTAAGGTGTTGGAGAAAGTAAATGATAATGCATATAAACTTGAGCTGCTCGCAGATTTTGGGGTAAGTCCCACTTTTCACATTGCAGATTTGAAGCCATATTTGGTGAGGAAGATGAACTTCCGTCGAGGACGACTTCATTTCAAGAAGGGAGGATGATGAGGACATCAATACCATTGTTACACCCACAGCCCCGCCGCTATACATACCGGACCAATTACTAGAGCTCACAAGACGCCAACTAAATTACTGTGTACTTTCGCTTTTGGTAATGATTCTAATGTTCATGAGAATATGATGTCGCTTAAATTGGATACATTTGTTTTGCTTACAAATGAAGGGCCTAGCTTGGAGAAGGATGAATATTGGAGCAAGAACAAGCATGGAGATGATGGCATGCTAAGGGGGACAAGAATGGAGTTACAAGTGATGATTTCAGACTTTGAAGCCACCATAATGAGTGCATGAAGCCTTGGACGAAATATACAAGATGCCACTTCATAAATTTCGTCCAGAGGCTATTCTAGGTGTTATATCACCTTATTATTGGGCCAGCCCATGTAATTTCGAAATACATTAGTATAGGCTATTTTAGAGTCCGTATGTGGGGAAACAAGAGATAGGGTTAGTTTCGACCCTCCACCCAGGCCACGAAATTCACCCCTCTTCCTCCATATATACAGCCCTTAGGGCACCGCTTAGACTTTGGGTTTTGTTTAGATCAAAAGTTCGCCATAGCTGCAACTTCGCATTTCGCTTGTGTTCAACGACTGCATAAAGGCGCCACGTAACCCCACCTTGATCAATAAAGCTTTCATCTTATATTCGCAATATCCAGATTGCAATCTCAGATCTTGCTTGTTCTTCGCTTGCTCGCAGGAAATAGACCTCGTGGTCGTTGATCGTGTTCGGCGTGGTCAATAACCTCTCGGAGTTGGTTTAGCGATTGCTAAGGCGCGACGTCCTCGCACGCTCGTAGTCGGATCGTCAAAGTCGACTTCCACCAAAGCGAAATCCACCATCTCATCGAAAGACGGGACACCTCTGCCTCTATCATAGGGGCTCCAAAACGTGATCAACCTGGCTCTTGATACCATATGATGTAGGGTGGAACCCTAATTCGTCGATCTTTCACGTTTGGAGGGGATCCTACGGAGGAAACACGAAGAACACGCAGAAGCACGAGGGGAAACACGAGGAAAACGAGGGAGGAACACTCAACCAACAAGGAATCGATCACACAAGGTCTAGATCATCGAAGCACGAGTGATACATTGTCCAAAATCAACAAAGGAAAGATACAAGGTAGCCGTTCTTCTCTGAGAGGAGGTCTTGAATCCACGAGGGATCTTCCCAGATAGGGGTCTTGAATCCGATGGATCTTCTCCTAGACGGAGGTCCCGATCTCCGTGGAGAAGTACCGTGGATGAGCAAAGGCTCTCACACAAATATGAGCTAATCCAATGCTAAGTCTCAAAGTGAGGAGAGGGGTCCTACATATAGAGTCTGGAGCGATGGGGTAAATGGGCTCACTTAACACGCTGCCAGCAGCCGCCGGCGGATGATCCGGCGACGGTCCGGATGATCCGGCTGGTCCGGATGATCCGGGTGGGGCCCGGATGGTCCGGTGCTCACTGGTGACGGCAGGGGCCGGACGTCCGGCCGGTGGTCCGGATGTCCGGCGGGATCCGGATGATCCGGCCGGGTCCGGATGATCCGGCCAGCGTGGAGGTTCTGCTGTTTTCGATCGATGAAGCGGATCGTCCGGACCGGGTCCGGATCATCCGGCTCGTCAGATCGCGGGCCTCCGTCCGGATCGTCCGCCTCTCGTCCCGGTTGCTTTCTCCTCTCCGCTCTTCACAGATGTCTTCGCTTCGATTCTCCTTGCTTCCTAGCCTCTTCATGGTCGACTCCTCGGTGCTCGAGTATGCATAGAGTTTCCGCTTGAGGTAGTAACCATGTCTCATGTGAATCGAAGGAGAGTTGTGAGAGGAGTGATGTCACCTCGGTTTCAAGGGCTCTTGCACGTGCTCGAGTCATCGGTCCTTGTGGTGTTGTAGGTGTTGTTGTAGAGTCCATGGGGATGATGGAAGGATGCTCCGCATCAGCTAATGTCTATAAGCAACATAATCTCTCGAATTTCCTTCAAAAGGAAGTGCCAATGGGTTTAGAAACTTGTCTATCAAACAGCAACGAATGATGTTCTTTGACTTTTAGGGCAAAAAATTCCTGCTTAAGGCTGAATTTGAGGTTACTCCGCCTCCCGCAGAATCGGGAGTATTTTTTGATTCACAGGCCACGAAAGCAGTTTGAGTACTTATGCGTCCGACACGCATCTCAATGACAAAATTATGACCGCTTTAGTGAACATCAATCCATTCTATGGCGTCCTTGAAAGTACTTCATTTTCTTGTGCGCTTTTTGCCCGATTGCCCTAAAATTTCTTGTCCTCTATAGAGGAGATATCGCTTTCCACATATATATTGACCGATGCCAGGAATGCCCTTTTGTTCTTGGCTTTCACGCGAAAACAAGGAGAATAAGGCATATAGCCGCTGGATTTTCTTCAATTTACTGCCAAATGAGATTGCCCGGATCATAGAGCAACTGCAGAAAGGTACGTTTGTCCCTACCAGGGGGGCTAATGTCTATAAGCAACATAATTTCTCGAATTTCCTTCAAAAGGAAGTGCCAATGGGTTGAGAAACATGTCTATAAAACAACGATGAATGATGTTCTTTGACTTTCGGAGCCAAAAATTCCTGCTTAAGGCTGAATTTGAGGGTATTCCGGGCCTCCTAGCGCAAGCGGGAAGTACTTTTTGATTCACAGGCCGCCATGAAAGCAGTTTGAGTACTTATGGGTCCGACACGGACCAATGACAAAATTATGACCCTTTTAGTGAACATCTGTCCTTCTATGGCAATCCTTGAAAGTACTTCATTTTCTCGCTTTTTTGCCGATTGCCCCAAAATTTCTTGTCCTCTATAGAGGAGATATCATTTCCACATATATATTGACCGATGCCAGGAATGCCCTTTTGTTCTTGGCTTTCATGCGTATGAGTTATAGCATGCCATCCGGCGAAAATAAGGAAAATAAGGCATATAGCCGCTGGATTTTCTTCAATTTAGGGCCAAATGAGATTGCCCGGATCATAGAGCATCTGCAGAAAGGTATGTTTGTCCCTACCAGGTGGGCTAATGTCTATAAGCAACATAATCTCTCGAATTTCCTTCAAAAGGAAGTGCCAATGGGTTGAGAAACTTGTCTATAAAACAGCGACGAATGATGTTCTTTGACTTTCGGGCCAAAAGTCCTGCTTAAGGCTGAATTTGAGGGTACTCCGGCCTCCCGGCGCAAGCGGGAGTATTTTTGATTCGCGTGCTTGCCGCGAAAGCAGTTTGAGTACTTAGGGTCCGACGCGACTCAATGACAAAATTATGACCGTTTTAGTGAACATCAGTCCTCCTATGGCAATCCTTGAAAGTACTTCATTTTCACGTGCGCTTTTTGCCGGATTGCCCCAAAATTTCTTGTCCTCTATAGAGGAGATATCGTTTCCACATATATATTGGCCGATGCCAGGAATGCCCTTTTGTTCTTGGCTTTCACGCGCATGAGTTACAGCATGCCATCCGGCGAAAACAAGGAGAATAAGGCATATAGCCGCTGGATTTTCTTCAATTTACGGCCAAATAAGATCGCCAGATCATAGAGCATATGTAGAAAGGTATGTTTGTCCCTACCAGGGGGCCTAATGTCTATAAGCAACATAATCTCTCGAATTTCCTTCAAAAGGAAGTGCCAATGGGTTCAAACTTGTCCAAAAACAATGACGAATGATGTTCTTCGACTTTCGTGGCAAAAAATTCCTGTTTAAGGCTGAATTTGAGGGTACTGGCCTCCCGCGCAAGCGGGAGTATTTTTGATTCACATACCGCCATGAAAGCAATTTGAGTACTAATGCGTCCGACACGGACCAATGACAAAATTATGACCGCTTTAGTGAACATCAATCCTGATGTAGGGTGGAACCCTATAGCGACGATCTTTCACGCTTGGAGTGGGATCCTCAAAGAACACGATGAACACGGGAAGAACGGGAGAAATCACAAGGGGAAACACTCAAGAACAAGTCCAAATCACACATCCACTAGACAATCAAACACACAAGATCCACAGGGTACATGAACAACAAAGAGAAAGATACAAGGTAAGGTTCATCTCCAAGAGGAGGTCTTGATGATATCTAGATGGATCTTCCCACAAGGGGGTCTTGATGATATCCCATGATCTTCTCCTAGATGGAGGTCTTGGCCTCCAATGGAGTAGTGGTCTCTCTCTCTCAAGAGTAGAGATAGGTAGGAGCAAAGCTCACCTAAGAATGAGCTATCACTTTGCTAACCCTAACTAGGAGGAGGGGAAGGAGTATATATAGTCTTAGCCACGAAGGGGTGAGTGGGGAAGGGATACATGGGCTTTTGGCCCGATTCTCACAAGAAGGCGCGAGGCCCGGATAATCCGGATGGGGGTCCGGATGATCCGGCCGTCGTCCGGATGATCCGGGAGGTGACCCGGATGATCCGGCTTCAGGAGGACCCTTCTGTTGTCGTCGGGCCGATTATCCGGATGATCCGGATTGGACCCGGATGATCCGGCTGAGCCCGGATGATCCGGACGTCCGACCTGGCTCCTGCAGCCTCTCCGTCTTCTTCTCCTTTCTTTCGTCTTCTCTTCCACGCTTCCCTCGCGGATGGTGTAGTCGTTCCTTGGCGCTTGCACTCCTCCTTGACATCCGTGAAGGTTCGACAATACCTATGCATGCACACGTAAGGAGTGTCAAGTAGTATACCATCCTCGAGAGTGTCAAGTGAGCACGTAAAGGAGAAGATTCACCTTGAGTATGTGAAGCAGATGTGGCACGTGTCACTTGCCAAACAAACTCTTGACATGGTGATGTCCATAGATGCTCCGCATCATCCCTCCCCTTGGGAAAGATCCGACCTCGGATCGAAATCCAAATCACCATGGGAAAGAGATGATGTCGCCGTGTAGAAGTGGACGATCACCAAGCATTCGTCATCTTGTAGTTCCAAATGGGCACTCTCCAATGTCGCACCGTCTTGTAATTCCTTCAAAAGTAGCAAAGATAACAAGCACTTGGAAAAACAAATGTGGTTGTCGTAAGAGCAAAACCAAGCATTCAAGAGGTGATTCACCCAACAAGTGTTGTCATCACGCATAGCATATGGTTTGACAAAGAAGTGTGGCATGGCATTTGAGCATATAAATTGAGCACAATCAAGTACATCATGGGAACAAGCATGCAAATGGGAGGTCAAGGTGCAAATATATGTGATAAGTGAACAAGCATCAACCTCAAGGTCATAGTGATGTAGGGTGGAACCCTAATTTGTCGATCTTTCACATTTGGAGGGGATCCTACGGAGGGAACACGAAGAACGCGCGGAAGAACGAGAGGAAATCATGGGGAATAACGAGGAAGACACTCAATCGACAAGAGATCAATCACACAAGGTCTAGATCATCGAAGCACGAGTGATACATGGTCCAAAATCAACAAAGGAAAGATACAAAGGTAGCCGTTCTTCTCCCGGAGGAGGTCTTGAATCCACGAGGGATCTTCCCCAGATAGGGGTCTTGAATCTGATGGATCTTCTCCTAGACGGAGGTCCCGATCTCCGTGGAGAAGTACCGTGGATGAGCAAAGGCTCTCACACACAAATATGAGCTAATCCAATGCTAAGTCTCAAAGTGAGGAGAGGGGTGCTATATATAGTCTGGGCGAAGGGGTACATGGGCTCAGCCAACACGCCAAGACAAAGGCCGGGCGGATGATCCGGACGAGGTTCCGGATGATCCGGACCGATCCGGATGATCCGGTGGAGTCCGGATGAGCCGGAGGGTCGGCTGGTGGCGGCGACAGCGGGATGTCCCATTGGGGTCCGGACGTCCGGGCGGGTCCGGATGATCCGGCCTGGTCCGGATGATCCGCTTCAGCCATGAGGTTCTGTTGCCTTGGTGGAGTTAGCGGATCGTCCGGACCGGGTCCGGATCATCCGGCTCTGTCCGGATCGTCCGGGCCTCTGTCCGGATCGTCCGCCTCCCTCGTACTTGTGGCTTTCTCCTCTCCGTCTTCACGCATGTCTTCGCTCCGATTCTCCTTGCTTTCCAGCTTCTTCATGGTCGACTCCTTGGTGCCCGAGTATGCATAGAGTTTCCGCTTGAGGTAGTAACCATGTCTCATGTGAATCGAAGGATAGTTGTGAGAGGAGTGATGTCACCTCGGTCTCAAGAGCTCTTGCACGTGCTCGAGTCATCGGTCCTTGTGGTGTTGTAGGTGTTGATGTAGAGTCCATGGGGATGATGGAAGGATGCTCCGCATCATATCCCCTCCCTTCAAAAGGATCCGACCTCGGATCTAGTTCTTCATCACCATGGAAAGGCGAGAGGTCTTTGACGTTGAAGGTGTCGCTCACGTTGTACTTGTCGCTTGGTAGGTCGAGCTTGTAGGCGTTGTTGTTGTAGCGTGCTAACACCTTGAAGGGTCCATCGGCTCGAGGTAGAAGTTTGGACTTATGCTCGTTGGGGAAGCGTTCCTTGCGAAGGTGTAGCCACACTAGATCGCCTTTGTTGAAGATCATGGGTTGCTTGTTGATGTTGAGCTTGGTCGCTAGTCGCTGTACTTGGCGCCGATGGTGTTTCTTGTATCTTCATGCATCTTCTTGATGTAGCTTGCACGGCACTTGCGCCGAGGTTGGTGCGCTCTTGTAGAGGTAGAGGTAGGATGTCCAATGGGGACAATGGGTTGAAGCCGTGAAGCGACCTCGAAGGGGACTTGCCGGTCGTTGAATGTCTTCTTGCGCGGTTGTAGGCGTATTTCGGCGATGGGTAAACATGTCTCCCACTGCTTGATGTTCTTCTTGATCAACACGCGAAGTAGAGTGGAGAGCGTCCGGTTCGTCACCTCTGTTTGGCCGTCGGTTTGAGGATGGTATGCGGATGAGAACATGAGCTTGATGCCGAGCTTGGCGCAAAGAGTCTTCCAAAAGTAACTCAAGAACTTGACGTCGCGGTCGGAGACGATTGACTTTGGTACTCCGTGAAGGCGCAAGATTTCCCTACAAAAGAGATTTGCAATATGTGAAGCATCGTCTACCTTGTTGCAAGGAATAAAGTGTGCCATCTTAGAAAATCGATCTACTACCACAAACACGGAATCCTTTCCATTTTGAGTTCTAGGCAAACCAAGTACAAAGTCCATGCTAATGTCTTCCCAAGGTTGATATGGAATTGGAAGAGGCATGTAAAGACCATGAGATTGAGCTTTTGACTTAGCTTTGCGGCATGTAGAGCATCAGGTGGTGAAGCGTCAAACGTCTCGAAACATCTTTGGCCAAAAGTAGTTCTTGGAGAGCGTGGCGAAGGTCTTGTCGCGTCCAAAATGTCCCATGAGTCCACCTCCATGAGCCTCTTGCAAAAGTAACAAACGAAGAGAAGACTCGGGTATGCAAAGTTTGTTAGCTCTCATAAGATAACCATCCTTGAGGTAATATTGTTCCCAAGATGTATGCGTCAAACATTTAGCATAATGAGATGCAAAAGATGGATCACTAGCATATAAATCTTTGATGTGCTCAAAGCCAATAACATTGAACTCAAGTTGGGTGACAAGCGTGCATATGCGTGAAAGTGCATCGACAACTACATTTTCCTTGCCCTTAATGTACTTGATCACATATGGAAAAGATTCAATAAATTCACTCCATTTGGCATGACGCTTGTTCAATTTAGTTTGACCTTTCAAGTACTTAAGCGTTTCATGATCGGTATGGATGACAAACTCATGAGGTCTAAGATAATGTTCCCAAACATTTAGCACACGCACTAAAGCATACAATTCTTTGTCATACACGGGATAGTTAAGTTGAGCACCGGAGAGTTTTTCACTAAAATAAGCAATGACTCGTTTTCTTGCATTAAAACTCCGCCAATTCGGTACCACTTGCATCACAATGGACCTCAAAAGTTTTGTCAAAATTGGGCAAAGCAAGAATTGGAGCATGAGTAAGCAAAGACTTGAGCTCATCAAAAGCGTTTGATTGCAAAGGTCCCCAAACAAAAGGAGTATTCTTCTTACTCAAAGCATGCAAAGGGGCTGCAATAGTGCTAAAGTTTTTCACAAAGCGGCGATAAAAGCCTGCAAGGCCAAGGAAACTTCGCACTTGTTGCAAATTGGTGGGTTGGGGCCAAGTTTTAATTGCTTTGATCTTAGTTTCATCAACATGGACACCCTTGGAAGAGACAACGAAACCCAAGAAAACCACTTTGTCAACTCCAAAAGTGCATTTCTTCAAGTTGGCATAAAGACTTTCTTTTCGAAGTGTTTGCAAAACAAGCTTAACATGATCAAGATGCTCTTTCATGGTTTTGCTAAACACAAGAATGTCATCGAAGTAAACCACAACAAAGATTCCAATGTATGGACGAAGTACATGATGCATGAGGCGCACAAAAGTTCCGGGAGCTTCCGACAAACCCATAGGCATAACCAACCATTCATATAAGCCAAATTTTGTTTTGAAAGCAGTTTTCCATTCATCACCCTCATGAATGCGTATTTGATAATAGCCACTTTTAAGATCAATTTTGAGAAAAGTTGGCTCCACTAAGTTCATCAAGCATATCATCTAAGCGAGGAATGGGATGCCTATAGCGCACGGTGATAGCATTTATAGGTCTACAATCGGAGCACAAGCGGAAACTTCCATCGGGTTTAGGCACAAGTATAACGGGCACGGCGCAAGGGCTCAAGCTTTCACGTACATGACCGTTGTCGAGTAGTTGTTGTACTTGCCGTTGAATCTCCTTGGTTTCTTCGGGATTGACACGGTAGGGAGCTTTGTTTGGGAGTGGCGCTCCGGGGATGAGGTTGATTCGATGCTCAATGCCTCGAAGAGGAGGTAGACCCGGAGGTAGCTCATCGGGAAAAACATCTTGAAATTCCTGCAAAAGAGATTGAAACACCAAAGGTAGCTCATGAGGGGTGTTAGTTTGTGGTTCTCCATCCTTGCACACTAGGACAAAGTGCATCACACTCGATGTGATGAGGACATCAATACCATTGTTACACCCACAGCCCCTGCTGCTATACATACTGGACCAATTACTAGAGCTCACAAGACGCCAACTAAATTACAGTGTACTTTCGCTTCTTGGTAATGATTCTAATGTTCATGAGAATATGATGTCGCCTAAATTGGATACATTTGTTTTGCTTACAAATGAAGGGCCTAGCTTGGAGAAGGATGAACATTGGAGCAAGAACACACATGGAGTTGATGGCATGCTAAGGGATCAAGAACGGAGTTACAAGTGATGATTTCAGGACTTTGAAGCCACCATAAGGAGTGCATGAAGCCTTGGACGAAATATACAAGATGCCACTTCATAATATTCGTCCATAGGCTATTCTAGGTGCTCGTCACCTTATTATTGGGCCAGGCCCATGTAATTTCGAAATACATTAGTATAGGCTATTTTAGAGTCCGTATGTGTGGGGAAACAAGAGATAGGGTTAGTTTCGACCCTCCACCAAGGGCCACGAAGTTCACCCCTCTTCCTCCATATATACAGCCCTTAGGGCACCGTTTAGACTTGGGTTTTGTTTAGATTAAAAGTTCGCCATAGCTGCAACTTCACGTGCCGTTTGTGTTCAACGACTGCATAAAGGCGCCACAGAACCCCACCTTGATCAATAAAGCTTTCATCTTATATTCGCAATATCCAGATTGCAATCTCAGTTTCTTGCTTGTTCTTCGTTTGCTCGCAGAAATAGACTCTCGTGGTCGTTGATCGTGCTCGGCGTGGTCAATAACCTCTCGGAGTTGGTTTAGCGATTGCTAAGGCGCGACGCCCTCAAGACGCCGTAGTCGGATCGTCAAAGTCGACCTCCACCAAAGCGAAATCCACCATCTCATCGAAAGACGGGACACCTTTGCCTCTATCACTGTCCACCACACCACCACCACCACTTCCTAGTAGTCTGTAGGATCATATTCTTGTGTGTTTCTATTGCTGCTAACCATGGCAGGAACACAGGCCGATGAGACTGATTGGGAGAACCTGACAAACAAACAGCTACATGATAAGTTTCAGCAAATGATGATTGGACAGGTGCAAGATGTGGTAAACAGATTTGACGAGGCCATGGAGAAGATAGATGGCATTGAGAAGACGTTTGAAACAAAGCTTGATAGCAAGTTTGATGAATTGCTCGCGTGTTTTCCACAACCACCGCCGGCTGCACCTATCGCACCTCTGCAACGACAACAACTACGCCCCCTTCCGAATCAGTATGGACGAGCTCAACGTGTTCCTATTGAGCCAGGACAAAATTCTGGTGCCGCTGCTATCGCTGTTGGTGCTTCTTTGGCTCCACGCTCTGCTGCTGCTTTGGTACCGACGAGGATGATTATGTGCAAGATTACGAGGATGAGGTTGATCAACATCAGAACTACGTGCAACCACCAGCACCACAACCGCCAGGTCGTCCACATGCAAATAATGGCAATGTTAGGGATCCCCCTCAGGTACGAGATCATGACCATCTCCCTAAACTGAAATTGAATATTCCACCATTTGAGGGTAGATATGTTCCTGATATATATCTTACTTGGGAGTTAGAAACTGAACAACGATTTACATGTTTACAATATCCTGAGGAGAGACGTGTTCCTGCTGCTGTTTGTGCTTTCACTAGCTTTGCATGTGTTTGGTGGTCCAACATTGTAGATTATATCCTGCTCCAGCTACTTGGGCTGCTTTGAAAACTGCTATGCGTACTCGTTGGGTTCCACCATATTATCAACGTGAATTACTTCAAAAATTGCAGCGTTTAAGACAAGGAAAAATTCTGTAGAAGAATATTATCGAATAACAAACCGGCTTGATTAGATGTGGTATTGTTGAGGAGAATGAAGCTATGCTTGCACGTTTTACGGGTGGATTAAATAGAGAGATTCGCACCATTCTAGACTATAAGGATTATAATAATATCACTCGCTTATTCCATCTTGCTTGTAAAGCTGAACGTGAAGTGCAGGATCGATGTGCATTGGCGCCGCACTAACTTTTCTCGCAGGTCGATCTTCATCGTGGACACCACGTGCATCATCTACTTCCACCGCACCATCACCTCCTTCAGTGCCACCTCCAACCGTGATACAAGAAAGCGTGCACAACCACCACTATCGCCAAGAGCACACCGCTGGCCTGCAGAGCTCTTCTTCTTCCATGGCGTCAACAGGCACACAAGTGATATTATTTGTCGTCGTTGTAAGGGAAGAGGACATTTTGCGAGAGAATGCAAATCTCAGCGTGTGATGATTGCTACTGAGGATGGTGGGTATGAGTCCGCTAGTGACTATGATGAGGAGACTTTGGCTCTTATTACACATGAGGAACACGGTGGAGATGATTCTTGATAGAGGCAAAGGTGTCCCGTCTTTCGATGAGATGGTGGATTTCGCTTTGTGGAAGTCGACTTTGACGATCCGACTACGAACGTGCGAGGACGTCGCGCCTTAGCAATCGCTAAACCAACTCCGAGAGGTTATTGACCACGCCGAGCACGATCAACGACCACGAGGGTCTGCTTCCTGCGAGCAAACGAAGAACAAGCAAGAAACTGAGATTGCAACTGGATATTGCGAATATAAGATGAAAGCTTTATTGATCAAGGTGGGGTTCTGTGGCGCTTTGTCCGGTCGTTGAACACAAACGGCACGCGCGGTTGCAGCTATGGCGAACTTTTGATCTAAACAAAACCCAAGTCTAAACGGTGCCCTAAGGGCTGTATATATGGAGGAAGAGGGTGAATTTCGTGGCCCTTGGTGGAGGGGTCCAAACTAACCCTATCTCTTGTTTCCCCACACATACGGACTCTAAAAATAGCCTATACTAATGTATTTCGAAATTACATGGGCCTGGCCCAATAATAAGGTGACGCAGCACCTAGAATAGCCTATGGACGAATATTATGAAGTGGCATCTTGTATATTTCGTCCAAGGCTTCATGCACTCCTTATGGTGGCTTCAAAGTCCTGAAATCATCACTTGTAACTCCGTTCTTGATCCCCTATGCATGCCATCAACTCCATGTGTGTTCTTGCTCCAATGTTCATCCTTCTCCAAGCTAGGCCCTTCATTTGTAAGCAAAACAAATGTATCCAATTTAGGCAAAGATCATATTCTCATGAACATTAGAATCATTACCAAGAAACGAAAGTACCGGTAATTTAGTTGGCGTCTTGCGAGCTCTAGTAATTGGTCCAAGATGTATAGCAGCAGGGCTGTGGGTGTAACAATGGTATTGATGTCCTCATCATCCTCCCTTCTTGAAATGAAGTCGCCCTCGACGGCAGCTCATCTTCCTCACCCAAATATGGCTTCAAATCTGCAATGTTAAAAGTGGGACTAACCCCAAAATCTGCAGCAGCTCAAGTTTATATGCATTATCATTTACTTTCTCCAACACTTTAAAGGGACCAGCAGCACGTGGCATTAGCTTTGATTTGCAAATCAGAAATCTATCCTTACGCAAATGTAACCAAACAAGATCTCCAGTGCAAACACAACATGTTTTCTACCCTTATCTCCAAAAGTTTATATTTAGCATTCATACGCTCAATGTTTTCCTTAGTTAACTCATGCATTTTAAAATCAATTCAGCACGTTCTTTAGCATCAAAATTAACCTTCTCCAAGATGGAAGAGGCAATAAATCAATAGGTGCACGAGGTAGGAAACCATACACAATTTCAAAAGGGCACATCTTAGTAGTAGAATGCAATGAACGATTATAAGCAAATTCAATATGAGGCAAGCATTCTTCCCACATTTTCTTATTATTCTTCAAAACAGCCCTAAGCATAGTAGACAATGTTCTATTGACTACTTCAGTTTATCCATCGGTTTGGGGGTGACAAGTAGTACTAAAAGTAGTTTAGTCCCCAACTTAGCCCATAAACATCTCCAAAAGTGGCTAAGAAATTTAGTATCACGATCTGAAACAATAGTATTTGGCACACCATGCAAGCGAATAATTTCACGAAAGAACAAATCAGCAACATTAACAAAGATCATCGCTTTTATGACATGGTATAAAGTGTGCCATTTTCGAGAATCTATCCACGACAACAAATATGCTATCCTCCCTTCTTTGTTCGAGGTAAACCTAAAACAAAGTCCATAGATATATCCTCCCAAGGAACACTAGGTACAGCAAAGGCATATATAAACCATGAGGATTGAGTCGTGACTTAGCTTTTTGACATGTAGTGCAGCGAGCAACAAAACGCTCAACATCCGTCTCATCTTTGGCCAAAAGAAATGTGTAGCTAGTATATCCTCGCCTTCTTCACGCCAAAGTGTCCCATTAGTCCTCCTCCATGCGCCTCCTGCAACAACAAAAGACTAACGGAGCTAGCTGGAATGCATAGCTTGTTAGAACGAAACAAAATCCATCATTAATGACTAACTTGTTCCATGTTCTACCTTCTTTACAATTCTGCAATACATCTTTAAAATCAGCATCATGCACATATTGATCTTTGATGGTCTCCAAACCAAATATTTTGAAGTCAAGTTGTGAAAGCATAGTATAGCGACGAGACAATGCATCTGCAATAACATTTTCTTTACCCTTCTTGTGTTTAATGACATAAGGAAAGTCTCAATGAATTCAACCCATTTAGCATGTCTACGATTCAGTTTAGCTTGACTTTTAATATGTTTCAAAGATTCATGATCGTAATGTATAACAAATTCTTTGGGCCATAAATAATGTTGCCATGTTTCTAAAGTCCTAACAAGAGCATATAATTCTTTATCATAAGTAGAATAATTCAGACTAGGCCCACTCAATTTTTCGTAAAAGTATGCAACAGGTTTGCCATCTTGTAATAACACACCTCCTAATCCAATTCCACTAGCATCACATTCAAGCTCAAAAGTCTTATTAAAATCAGGAAGTTGGAGTAAAGGAGCATGTGTCAACTTAACTTTCAATACCGTGAAGGCTTCTTCCGTATGCTACCCCAAACAAAAGGCACATCCTTCTTTGTAAGCTCGTTGAGAGGTGCAGCAATGGTGCTGAAATCTCTCACAAAATGCCTATAGAAACCAGCGAGGCCAAGGAAACTCCTCACTTGTGTGACCGCTTTGGGCTGCGGCCAACTCTCAATAGCTTCAATCTTGGCTTTATCAACTTCAATTCCTGTGGAGTAACAACATAGCCAAGAAAAGATACTCGGTCGGTGCAAAAGGTGCACTTCCCAAGGTTACCAAACAAACGTGCATCACGTAGAGCATTAAAAACAACACGTAAATGTTCCAAATGTTCTTCCAAAGATTTGCTATAAATCAGATATCATCAAAATAAACTACCACAAATCGTCCAATGAAAGCACGTAAAACTTCGCTCATTAATCTCATGAAAGTACTAGGTGCATTAGTTAACCCAAAAGGCATGACTAACCACTCATATAATCCAAACTTAGTTTTAAATGCTGTTTTCCATTCATCTCCCAATTTCATACGAATTTGATGGTATCCACTACGCAAATCAACTTTGGAGAATATTGTAGAGCCACTCAATTCATCAAGCATATCATCTAGCCTAGGAATAGGGTGACGATAACGAATAGTAATATTATTAATGCCTCTACAATCAACACACATACGTGACGTACCATCCTTTTTCGCACTAGAATAATAGGAACAGCACAAGGACTAAGGGATTCGCGATATAACCTTTGTCGAGCAGCTCTCATGACTTGACGATAATCTCCTTCGTCTCCTCTGGATTGGTACGGTATGGTGCACGGTTGGGTAATGATGCACCGAATTAAGTCAATTTGATGCTCAATCCCTCGAATAGGTGGTAATCCGGTGGCACGCCTTGTGGAAAGACGCCGGCGAACTCTGCAAAATGTTAGTGACAAGGGGGGCAAAGAGGAAGGCACGCCCTCGAATGAAAATAATGCCTCTTTGCACACAAAAGCATAGCAAACAGATTTGCTAAAATCTAACTCATCAATATCAGATTTGGTGGCAAGTAAACATGCACTTTTCAATTTAATTTCGAAGCAACAGTAGATGATTTATTAATAGGCTTCATGTGTTGCTCAAATTCTTTTGCCACAATCTGATTTTCACTCTTATTTTCTCCTGTTTTGCTTTATTAGCTCTATTAATATCATCTTTCAAAATGGACTCGGGAGTCATAGGAAGCAAAGTAATATTTTTATCCTTATGAACAAGAGTATCTTGATTGTTTCTACCATGGTGTATGAAATTTTATCAAATTGCCATGGTCTACCAAGTAACAAGGAACATGCTTGCATAGGTACCACATCACAATCAACATAATCAGCATATGTAGAGATACTAAAATGCACACTAACAATGCGTGTTACCTTCACCTTGCCGCTGTTGTTGAACCATTGGATGTAGTAAGGATGTGGATGTGGTCTTGTGGTGAGAGATAGCTTCTCCACCATCTCCATGCTAGCCAAGTTGTTGCAGCTCCTCCATCTATGATGACGCTAATAGAACGTTCCTTCACAACTCCTTTTGTATGGAACAAATTATGCCTCTGATTTTGCTCACTTGTGTAACTCGCACACTCAAAACACGTTGAGCAACTAAACATTCATACCACAAAGATCTTCACAGCCATGTATTGTGTCTCATGATCGAATCATCTCCACCGTGTTCCTCATGTGTAATAAGAGCCAAAGTCTCCTCATCATAGTCACTAGCGGACTCATACCCACCATCCTCCGTAGCAATCATCACACGCTGAGATTTGCATTCTTTCAAAAATGTCCTCTTCCCTTACAACGACGACAAATAATATCACTTGTGTGCCTGTTGACGCCATGGAAGAAGAGCTCTGTGCAGGCCCAAAGCAGTGTGCTCTTGGCGATAGTGGTGGTTGTGCACCTTTCTTGTATCACGGTTGGAGGTGGCACCAAGGAGGTGATGGTGCAAAGGAAGTAGATGATGCACGTGGTGTCCATGATGAAGGTCGACCTGCGAGAAAAGTTAGTGCGGCGCCAATGCCTGCCGATCCTGCACTTCACGTTCAGCTTTACAAGCAAGATGGAATAAACGAGTGATATTATTATAATCCTTATAGTCTAGAATGGTCTGAATCTCTCTATTTAATCCACCCGAAAACGTGCAAGCATAGCTTCATTCTCCTCAACAATACCACATCTAATCAAGCCGTTTGCAATTCCCGATAATATTCTTCTCAGAATTTTTCCTTGTCTTAAGCGCTGCAATTTTTGAAGTAATTCACGTTGATAATATGGTGGAACCCAACGAGTACGCATAGCAGTTTTCAAAGCAGCCCAAGTAGCTGGAACAGGATATAATCTACAATGTTCGGACCACCAAACACATGCAAAGCTAGTGAAAGCACAAACAGCAGCAGAACACGTCTCTCCTCGGGATATTGTAAACATGTAAATCGTTGTTCAGTTTCTAACTCCCAAGTAAGATATATATCAGAACATATCTACCCTCAAATGGTGGAATATTCAATTTCAGTTTAGGGAGATGGTCATGATCTCGCACTGAGGGGAGCCCTAGCATTGCCATTATTTGCATGTGGACGACACGGTGGTTGTGGTGCTGGTGGTTGCATGTAGTTCGATGTTGATCAACCTCCTCCTCGTAATCTCCCACATAATCATCCTCCTCGGTACCAGCAGCAACAGCGATGAGTGGAGCCAAAGAAGCACCAACAATGAGTAGCAGCTGCACCAGAATTTTGTCCTGGCTCAAGAGGAACACGCTGAGCTCGTCCATACTTGATTCGGAAGGGCGTGGTTGTTGTCGTTCTTGAGAGGTGCGATAGGTGCAGCCGGCGGTGGTTGTGGAAAACGCGCGAGTAATTCATCAAACTTGCTATCAAGCTTTGTTTCAAACGTCTTCTCAATGCCATCTATCTTCTCCATGGCCTCATCAAATCTGTTTACCACATCTTGCACCTGTCCAATCATCATTTGCTGAAACTTATCATGTAGCTGTTTGTTTGTCGTTCTCCCAATCAGATCTCATCGGCCTGTGTTCCTGCCATGGTTAGCAACAATAGAAACACACAAGAATATGATCCTCAGACTACTAGGAAGTGGTGGTGGTGGTGTGGTGGACAATCACAAATCCGTGAAGCAAATCTCAAATTCTTACCAGCTTACCCAAAGAAATAGTGGTGATCGGCAACCGTTGTAGTCAAAACTCTCAAAGCTTGGCTATAGCGATTACGGGGAGAATCAAACGCACGACGAGATGTATGTGGAGCTGGAAGGCTTATAATATGGTAGCAAAAAGGGTCAAGAATAATCAAATCGAGATGCAAAGTTGAATAAACGCTCACGACGCAGATCTTGTCTTTGGTCCTAGGCTAGACCGTGCTAGAGACGCGAGCCTAGAACACTAACAAAATCACGACGCTGCACGTAAACAAAGGAAAAGCACACTCTGAATTTTTTTTTCTCTTTTTTTTTTTTTTTTTTTTTTTTTTTTTTTTTTTTTTTTTTTTTTTTTTGAAAAATCACTATAATGGCGAGTGTCTCAAAACTCTTCCAGTGTCAAATCGACAGGATTGGCACGAAATTTTTCGACCAATTTTTTTTTTTTTTCGAACGCCTGACCCAAAAATGAAACGGGTCAAAAAAAACTTTCTATAACGGCGACTGGCTCAATACGCTTAGAAACACCTAAAAATAGGATAGCCAGAAAATTTTTTATCCCGAGCGTTTTTGGAAAATTTTGGGCCTAAACGGAGCGTTTTTTTTTTTTTTTTTGAAACCAACCTCTTCTACGGACGGCAAAAGATTGCTGGAATCCGAAACCTACTCAGACAAGGAAACACGAATCGGAAAACTAGATGGATCCCGAAAACAAACCTAATATGCAAGGGACTCGGATTGGTGATGATATATGGCAGCGGTGGTGGTATATGGATACGGATTCGAAGCGGTGGCGGATAAGCGGTGGTGGTATATGGATACGGATTCGAAGCGGTGGTGCGGCGGCGTGACAACTTATGACCGTAACTCAAACTCTAAAAGACTAGACTCTAAGACCAGAACTAGACACGACGATGCAACCGCAAATTCAACAATGCAAATCTGAAAAAGATTATGCAAAGGCTCGATTGGTTCGGATAGGATGAACTAACCCTAATTTTTTTTGGCTTTTTCGTGGACTATAGGTATGAAGACAGACTCGATCTAAACTACGAAAAACGTAAAATCTCACCGAGCAACCCGAAATCTGATACCACTTGATAGAGGCAAAGGTGTCCCGTCTTCGATGAGATGGTGGATTTCGCTTTGTGGAAGTCGACTTTGACGATCCGACTACTGAACGTCACGAGGACGTCGCGCCTAGCAATCGCTAAACCAACTCCGAGAGGTTATTGACCACGCCGAGCACGATCAACTCGACCACGAGGGTCTGCTTCCTGCGAGCAAACGAAGAACAAGCAAGAAACTGAGATTGCAATCTGGATATTGCGAATATAAGATGAAAGCTTTATTGATCAAGGTGGGGTTCTGTGGCGCTTTGTCCGGTCGTTGAACACAAACGAAATGCGCCGTTGCAGCTATGGCGAACTTTTGATCTAAACAAAACCCAAGTCTAAACGGTGCCCTAAGGGCTGTATATATGGAGGAAGAGGGGTGAATTTCGTGGCCCTTGGTGGAGGGGTCCAAACTAACCCTATCTCTTGTTTCCCCACACATACGGACTCTAAAATAGCCTATACTAATGTATTTCGAAATTACATGGGCCTGGCCCAATAATAAGGTGACGAAGACCTAGAATAGCCTATGGACGAATATTATGAAGTGGCATCTTGTATATTTCGTCCAAGGCTTCATGCACTCCTTATGGTGGCTTCAAAGTCCTGAAATCATCACTTGTAACTCCGTTCTTGATCCCCTTAGCATGCCATCAACTCCATGTGTGTTCTTGCTCCAATGTTCATCCTTCTCCAAGCTAGGCCCTTCATTTGTAAGCAAAACAAATGTATCCAATTTAGGCAACATCATATTCTCATGAACATTAGAATCATTACCAAGAAACGAAAGTACACGTAATTTTGTTGGCGTCTTGTGAGCTCTAGTAATTGGTCCAGTATGTATAGCAGCAGGGGCTGTGGGTGTAACAATGGTATTGATGTCCTCATCAATTCTGATCATGAGACACAATACATGGCTGCTGAAGATGCTGACAGGTATGAATGTTTAGTTGCTCAACGTGTTTTGAGTGTGCAGGTTACACAAGCTGAGCAAAATCAGAGGCATAATTTGTTCCATACAAAGGGAGTTGTGAAGGAACGTTCTATTCGCGTCATCATAGATGGAGGGAGCTGCAACAACTTGGCTAGCATGGAGATGGTGGAGAAGCTATCTCTCACCACAAGACCACATCCACATCCTTACTACATCCAATGGTTCAACAACAGCGCAAGGTGAAGGTAACACGTCTTTGTTCGTGTGCATTTTAGTATCTCTACATATGCTGATTATGTTGATTGTGATGTGGTACCTATGCAAGCATGTTCCTTGTTACTTGGTAGACCATGGCAATTTGATAAAAATTTCATACACCATGGTAGAAACAATCAAGATACTCTTGTTCATAAGGATAAAAATATTACTTTGCTTCCTATGACTCCTGAGTCCATTTTGAAAGATGATATTAATAGAGCTAATAAAGCAAAACAGGAGAAAAATAAGAGTGAAAATCAGATTGTGGCAAAAGAATTTGAGCAACACATGAAGCCTAATAATAAACCATCTATCGTTGCTACGAAATTAAATTGAAAAGTGCATGTTTACTTGCCACCAAATCTGATATTGATGAGCTAGATTTTAGCAAATCTATTTGCTATGCTTTTGTGTGCAAAGAGGCATTATTTTCATTCGAGGACGTGCCTTCCTCTTTGCCCCTCGCTTGTCACTAACATTTTGCAGAGTTCACGACGCTCTTTCCACAAGACGTGCCACCGGGATTACCACCTATTCGAGGGATTGAGCATCAAATTGACTTAATTCCCGGTGCATCATTACCCAACCGTGCACCATACCGTACCAATCCAGAGGAGACGAAGGAGATTATGCGTCAAGTACAGGAGCTGCTCGACAAAGGTTATATACGCGAATCCCTTAGTCCTTGTGCTGTTCCTATTATTCTAGTGCCGAAAAAGGATGGTACGTCACGTATGTGTGTTGATTGTAGAGGCATCAATAATATTACTATTCGTTATCGTCACCCTATTCCTAGGCTAGATGATTTGCTTGATGAATTGAGTGGCTCTACAATATTCTCCAAAGTTGATTTGCGTAGTGGATACCATCAAATTCGTATGAAATTGGGAGATGAATGGAAAACAGCATTTAAAACTAAGTTTGGATTATATGAGTGGTTAGTCATGCCTTTTGGGTTAACTAATGCACCTAGTACTTTCATGAGATTAATGAACGAAGTTTTACGTGTTTTCATTGGACGGTTTGTGGTAGTCTATTTTGATGATATACTGATTTATAGCAAATCTTTGGAAGAACATTTGGAACATTTACGTGCTGTTTTTAATGCTCTACGTGATGCACGTTTGTTTGGTAACCTTGGGAAGTGCACCTTTTGCACCGACCGAGTATCTTTTCTTGGCTATGTTGTAACTCCACAGGGAATTGAAGTTGATAAAGCCAAGATTGAAGCTATTGAGAGTTGGCCGCAGCCCAAAACGGTCACACAAGTGAGGAGTTTCCTTGGCCTCGCTGGTTTCTATAGGCGTTTTGTGAGAGATTTCAGCACCATTGCTGCACCTCTCAACGAGCTTACAAAGAAGGATGTGCCTTTTGTTTGGGGTACCGCACAGGAAGAAGCCTTCACGGTATTGAAAGCTAAGTTGACACATGCTCCTTTACTCCAACTTCCTGATTTTACTAAGACTTTTGAGCTTGAATATGATGCTAGTGGAATTGGATTAGGAGGTGTGTTATTACAAGATGGCAAACCTGTTGCATACTTTTCTGAAAAATTGAGTGGGCCTAGTCTGAATTACTCTACTTATGATAAAGAATTATATGCTCTTGTTCGGACTTTAGAAACATGGCAACATTATTTATGGCCCAAAGAATTTGTTATACATTCGATCATGAATCTTTGAAACATATTAAAAGTCAAGCTAAACTGAATCGTAGACATGCTAAATGGGTTGAATTCATTGAGACTTTCCTTATGTCATTAAACACAAGAAGGGTAAAGAAAATGTTATTGCTTGATGCATTGTCTCGTCGCTATACTATGCTTTCACAACTTGACTTCAAAATATTTGGTTTGGAGACCATCAAAGATCAATATGTGCATGATGCTGATTTTAAAGATGTATTGCAGAATTGTAAAGAAGGAAGAACATGGAACAAGTTTGTCGTTAATGATGGATTTGTGTTCGTGCTAACAAGCTATGCATTCCAGCTAGCTCCGTTCGTCTTTTGTTGTTGCAGGAGGCGCATGGAGGAGGACTAATGGGACACTTTGGCGTGAAGAAGACGGAGGACGTACTTGCTACACATTTCTTTTGGCCAAAGATGAGACGGGATGTTGAGCGTTTTATTGCTCATTGCACTACATGTCAAAAAGCTAAGTCACGACTCAATCCTCATGGTTTATATATGCCTTTGCCTGTACTCTAGTGTTCCTTGGGAGGATATATCGATGGACTTTGTTTTAGGTTTACCTAGAACAAAGAAGGAGGGATAGCATATTTGTTGTCGTGGATAGATTCTCGAAAATGGCACACTTTATACCATGTCATAAAAGCGATGATCTTTGTCAATGTTGCTGATTTGTTCTTTCGTGAAATTATTCGCTTGCATGGTGTGCCAAATACTATTGTTTCAGATCGTGATACTAAATTTCTTAGCCACTTTTGGAGATGTTTATGGGCTAAGTTGGGGACTAAACTGCTTTTTAGTACTACTTGTCACCCCCAAACCGATGGACAAACTGAAGTAGTCAATAGAACATTGTCTACTATGCTTAGGGCTGTTCTAAAGAAAAATAAGAAAATGTGGGAGGAATGCTTGCCTCATATTGAATTTGCTTATAATCGCTCATTGCATTCTACTACTAAGATGTGCCCTTTTGAAGTTGTGTATGGTTTCCTACCTCGTGCACCTATTGATTTGTTGCCTCTTCCATCTTCGGAGAAGGTTAATTTTGATGCTAAAGAACGTGCTGAATTGATTTTAAAAATGCATGAGTTAACTAAGGAAAACATTGAGCGTATGAATGCTAAATATAAACTTGCTTGGAGATAAGGGTAGAAAACATGTTGTGTTTGCACCGGAGATCTTGTTTGGTTACATTTGCGTAAGGATAGATTTCTGATTTGCGCAAATCAAAGCTAATGCCACGTGCTGCTGGTCCCTTTAAGGTGTTGGAGAAAGTAAATGATAATGCATATAAACTTGAGCTGCTGCGCAGATTTTGGGATTAGTCCCACTTTTAACATTGCAGATTTGAAGCCATATTTGGGTGAGGAAGATGAACTTCCGTCGAGGACGACTTCATTTCAAGAAGGGGAGGATGATGAGGACATCAATACCATTGTTACACCCACAGCCCCTGCTGCTATACATACTGGACCAATTACTAGAGCTCACAAGACGCCAACTAAATTACCGGTACTTTCGTTTCTTGGTAATGATTCTAATGTTCATGAGAATATGATGCTGCCTAAATTGGATACATTTGTTTTGCTTACAAATGAAGGGCCTAGCTTGGAGAAGGATGAACATTGGAGCAAGAACACACATGGAGTTGATGGCATGCGCAAGGGGATCAAGAACGGAGTTACAAGTGATGATTTCAGGACTTTGAAGCCACCCTAAGGAGTGCATGAAGCCTTGGACAGAACATACAAGATGCCACTTCATAATATTCGTCCATAGGCTATTCTAGGTGCTCGTCACCTTATTATTGGGCCAGGCCCATGTAATTTCGAAATACATTAGTATAGGCTATTTTAGAGTCCGTATGTGTGGGAAACAAGAGATAGGGTTAGTTTCGACCCCTCCACCAAGGGCCACGAAATTCACCCCTCTTCCTCCATATATACAGCCCTTAGGGCACCGTTTAGACTTGGGTTTTGTTTAGATCAAAAGTTCGCCATAGCTGCAACTTCGCGATTTCGTTTGTGTTCAACGACTGCACAAAGGCGCCAGAGAACCCCACCTTGATCAATAAAGCTTTCATCTTATATTCGCAATATCCAGATTGCAATCTCAGTTTCTTGCTTGTTCTTCGTTTGCTCGCAGGAAATGAGACCCTCGTGGTCGTTGATCATGCTCGGCGTGGTCAATAACCTCTCGGAGTTGGTTTAGCGATTGCTAAGGCGCGACGTCCTCGCACGTTCGTAGTCGGATCGTCAAAGTCGACTTCCACCAAAGCGAAATCCACCATCTCATCGAAAGACGGGACACCTTTGCCTCTATCACGATGGGTTCTCACACACTTCTCTCATCTCATGTTTGGTGGCGAATAATATGAGGTTTTTCTCTCTAGGCGAAGAGGCGCTCAAATTTGGCTTGTGGCTCTCACTCACTTTTTGGTGGCTCACTTTCTCATTCTTCTCTCTTTGGTTGGTGATAGAGGCGGGGGTGTCCCGATCTTTCGATGAGATGATAACTATCGATTTGGTGAAGATGACTTTGACGATCCGACTACAAACGTGCACGACGTTGCGCCTTAGCAATCGCTAAACCAACTCCGAGAGGTTATTGACCACGCCGAGCACGCGATCAACGACCACGAAGGTCTATTCCTGCAAGCAATCGAAGAACAAGCAAGAATATGATAAAAGCAATCTGAATATTGCGGTATGTATGAAGTATTGATAAAGGTGGGGATCCGTAAGCGGTCTTGGTCTGGTCGTTAGACACAAACGAAGTACACGGTTGCAATGGCTAACTTTAACTAAACAAATCCCAAGGAAAAGCTACTAGATGGATCTATTTATATAGGAGCAAGGGGTGGCGGCCAAGGAGGTGGGAGGACGTCCCAAGGCAGCCTAAAACTAACCCTAGGTCGTACAAGGCCAATGGGCCCAAGTGGAGGTGACGTAACACCTTTGGACTTGTAGTTTGACTCGGATTCTGGTGCAGCATCAGATTGTTTCGTCTATAACTCAACGCTCCGGACGTATTTTAAGGTGATTCCAACTGTGCTGGAAAGAGCATGAAATCTACTTTCCAACAAAAACGAATCACCCAATTCGAGTCCGTATGAAAAAAGTTGTTGACGTTTTGAGTCAGGTATGTCTGTGCAGTCCGAATCTGAATCCGAACGTGAGAGACTTGGACTCTATCTTCTCTTGGCCCAAAAGTGACGTGAGAAGACTTTTTGAACAGCACCTAAACTTCTCCTTTTCCCTTATCTTCATATGTGGATTTTATAAATGTCCCATACACCTGCAATTAGACAAAACACAAAAGTATGTGAAATATTTTTGTTCTGGATAACATAAATATATTATTGAATAGTTTGCACTAGAAATCACCTGACAAATATGCATGTATGCAATATTTTTGGTCTTATCCAACGTAGTCATGTCCTCATCAGTTGGTGGCTTGTTTATCGACTATCACTTGACTAGGAGACATGGGTCGTAGGACATATTCTTTGCCTTTCATCTTGAAGCTATTGTGGTTTGTACGCCCATTGTGGTAGACACCATGGTCGAATTGCCATGGCCGACAAAGGAGGAGGTGGCAAACGGTCATTGGGACCACATCACACTCCAAAGTGTCCTCATATGCACCGATTTTGAAGGATACTTGGACCGTATGCTCAACTCGTATAGTGCCGGAGTCACTTAGCCATTGAACCTTGTATGGTTGCGGATGCTTCTTCTTGACCAATTGGAGCTTGGAGCATAGTTCTTCGCTTGCCAAGTTGTGGCAACTACCTCCATCGATGATGACCTTGACGGATCTCCCATTGATGCCGGCCTTTGTGTGGAAGATGTGGCATCGTTGGTCTTCTTCTTGGTGATGTTGAAGTGTCAAGACTTTGGAGACAACAAGAGCGGGGCTTGTATCTTCATCGCAAAAGACTTGATCATCTTCATCCTCATTGATGCGCCGGTGCATGGCCACTTGCTCAATAGCATCCATTTCATCTTCACTCATTGAGTCGTAGGTGCCATCGTCGTTGAGTATTATGGTGTGCTTGTTGGTGCATTCATATGACTTGTGGCCTCGGCCGCCGCAAGTAAAACACTTGAAGGAGCTTGTCTTGACGGTCTCATCGGTTGGAGTAGATGATGAAACACGCGGCTTGTAGTTGCTTGTAGTAGGAGGAGGACGACTTGAACCTCAGAGAAGTTTTCTTGTAACTTGACTTGTCGTCATTGCTTGGAAGAGGCTTGGTTGATGTCGAAGTTGGAGTAGTTGTTGAAGCTTGGTTGTTGGAGAGGCCAGATGTCTTGGATGAGTACTTGGCGTGCTTTGAAGTCATCTTGCACTTGTCGTTCCGCCTTTGTAGCTTGGTGCACGAGCTCAATGAGGTTGGAGTAGGGTTGGAAGTCGGCGATCTTCTTGATGGGATGGTTGAGTCCATTCAAGAATCGTGCCATTGTTTGCTCATCATCTTCCTTGACATTGGCTCGAATCATGGCAATCTCCATTTCTTTGTAGTATTCTTCAACACTCTTTGTTCCTTGCTTGAGGAGTTGTAGCTTCTTGAAGAGATCACGGTTGTAGTAGGTGGGCACAAAGCGTGCTCTCATGACATCCTTCATTTGAGCCCAAGTGGTGATTGGAGGCTCACCTCTTGCTTGTCGGCGCTCAAGGACTTGTTCCCACCATATGAGCACATAGTCTTGGAACTCAAGTGATGCCATAGCGATCTTTTTCTCTTCCTCATAGTTGTGCAAACGAAAGATTTTGTCGACCTTCAATGCCCATGATAGGTACTCTTCGGGATCATTGGTTCCATTGAACTTGGGCATTGTGAACTTGAGCTTGCCATAGCGATGTTCTTCATTGTTTTGAGGTCGATGTTGATGATGACGTTCTTGACGTAGAGGGTAATCATTGATAGAGGCGAGGGTGTCCCGTCTTTCGATGAGATGGTGGCTATGGTTTTGGATGAAGTCGACTTTGACGATCCGACTACGAACGTGCGAGGACGTCGCGCCTTAGCAATCGCTAAACCAACTCCGAGAGGTTATTGACCACGCCGGAGCACGCGATCAACCCGACCACGAAGGTCTGCTTCCTGCAGCAAACGAAGAACAAGCAAGAAACTAAGATTGCAACTGGATATTGCGAATATAAGAGGAAAGCTTTATTGATAAAGGTGGGGTTCTGTGACGCCTTTGTCTGGTCGTGGAACACAAACGAAGTACGCGAAGTTGCAGCTATGGCGAACTTTTAATCTAAACAAAACCCAAGTCTAAACGGTGCCCTAAGGGCTGTATATATGGAGGAAGAGGGGGTGAATTTCGTGGCCCTTGGTGGAGGGGTCCGAAACTAACCCTATCTCTTGTTTCCCCACACATACGGACTCTAAAAATAGCTTATACTAATGTATTTCGAAATTACATGGGCTGGCCCAATAATAAGGTGACGTGACACCTAGAATAGCCTATGGACGAATATTATGAAGTGGCATCTTGTATATTTCGTCCAAGGCTTCATGCACTCCTTATGGTGGCTTCAAAGTCCTGAAATCATCACTTGTAACTCCGTTCTTGATCCCCTTGCGCATGCCATCAACTCCATGTGTGTTCTTGCTCCAATGTTCATCCTTCTCCAAGCTAGGCCCTTCATTTGTAAGCAAAACAAATGTATCCAATTTAGGCAGCATCATATTCTCATGAACATTAGAATCATTACCAAGAAACGAAAGTACCTGGTAATTTAGTTGGCGTGCGCGAGCTCTAGTAATTGGTCCAGTATGTATAGCAGCAGGGGCTGTGGGTGTAACAATGGTATTGATGTCCTCATCAATCATCCTCATGTTGCTCTTGGTGAGGAGGAAGTCCATGATCAACTTGCTCTTGTTGACCTTGAGGGTGAGGTTGAGCTTGAGGAGCATGTGGAGGAGCTTGTTGGGTTTGACGTTGCGCACGTTGATGGTAGTTCCTCTCTTGTATTTCTTCTCGAAGGGCTTCCTCTTGATTGCGCCTTTCGCGATTGCGGTTGGCGAGGGCTCGACTTGATGCTTGAAGGGCGCGTTCTGCCTCAAGAGCTTGTGCTTCGCGTTGTTGTAGTTGAAGACGTTGAGCTTCGGCATCTTGTTGCTCTTGGTGTAGGCGCGCTCGTTCTTGTTCTTGTTGGTGACGAAGACGTTGTCGTTCTTGAGCTTGAGCAAACGCCATTTGGCTCGATTGAGGACGAGGAGCTTCTTTATCAACTTGCTCTTGGAGATTCTTGTCGTGAAGCGGGTTGCGAGATGCATGACGGTCTTGACGCGCGGCTCGACGAAGAATGTTCGATGACGGTGTACTTGTGTCGGAGAAGGAGTCGTCGGAGTGGCGACTTGAGTGGCTCCGTCCTTAGTGTGAAGAGGTAGAAGTACGCCAGTTCACCAACAAGGCGCGGATCTCGTCCATTCTTGCATCGTTCTCTTTCTTGTGCGCATTGAGTTTGTTGTCGAAGTAATCGCGTGTACGTTTCTCGGAGAGTAGCAAGTCGGTGGAGAGGTTGTCGATGCGTTCGCTCATTGCTTGTTGCTCTTGATGGAGAGCTCGTTGCGCGCCAAAGAGGTGGCTCTTGGTGACGTATGATGACATGCCGTCGTCTTGCTCGATGAAGAGTGGATTTGTAGAAGAACTTGGCCTATCCATCATTTCAAACAAATTGTGCGTGGAAGAAGGAGAAGAATGAATACCAATGTACCTTTGACCGAAGTTGAAGATGAATCAAGTTCACTCAAATGCGGACAATGAAATAGCACTATTGGTACCGATCCTTGTCGATTCTCACACCTACACAAGTAAAAGCCCTTGGTGGAGCTTGGTTAGGATGGTGGCACAAAATTGATTGCAATTGTTAGCTTGACTCAAAAATGTTGAAGAAGATTCGCAAATTCGCATATGCAACAAGTAGACCAAGCAAGTAGTGGTACACGGAAACACACACGCAAATAGATAAATGGGATTGTGCAAACCAAAAGTGAGCCAAAATGTGGAATCCACGAAAATGCTCTTGTTGCACAATACTAGAGAGACGCTAGCACGATTGCACAATAGGTGGATACGGAGCTTGTGCACAACCTACTAGGCAAAATGCAACGATCTCTATCCCAAGTATACTATATGTATGGTATATCGGTGCAATGATCCAAGATGATCTTATGTGACAATCTTAATGTTGTATGATGCTATGCTTGTTGCTTATAAGCTCTTTGCTTATCTTTCCTCTTTGCTTAAAAGCTTGAGTGGCTCTTTCTCTTTTGAGCTCTTTTCTTATGCAAACTTGATTTAACTAAGATAGCAATTGTGTATGCGATGACAACTTTGTGACACACAAGTTGATTCCTAGATATGCACCTCGATTGTATGTATGATATGGTGTATGCAACTAATGTGCACAAGTCACGTTGCGGCAATACTCAATGGCTAGTCTCGGTGGGTAAGCAGCATAAAGATGGTATATGATGGTTATCAATGCAATTGCAAGGTATGACGAAGATGTCGTCGATGTTACCGTCCGTAGCGAAGATGAGTAGCCGACCAAAATGAGCGTTTGTTGTTGATGTCACACCGCGCCTAGATAGCCGAAACACAAAAGGACACGGAAATCTCACTCAAATTGTCGAACTCAAAGTCGAATGGTAGTACGGAGGTTGAGTCTTGGGGTTTGGCAAGTGGAAATGGTGGTGGATAGGGTGGGGAAAGGTGTATATGTGTGTGGATGGTGGGGGTGGTGGATGGGGGCTGCAGAATCTGCAGTTTCGGCAGAGGAAGCCGGATGATCCGGGCCAGGAGCCGAATGATCCGGGCGAGTCCGGATGATCCGGGACTTGGTCCGGATGATCCGGGCAGGTCAACGACGCAGGAAACTGCTCGGGAAGAACTCGAAAACGGGGAGAAATTTGACGATTTCGGTGATTTTGGGTGGATTTCGAGGGGGAGAAGGTGGGGAAACACAAGATCCACGAGTTACACACCGAATCCACGGATCAAAAACAACAAAACATCATCAAAACTAACAAATCACAAAAAATTTTGGGGGTATTTTTGTGGGGATTTTTGGGTTTTTAGGACGAAAACAACAAAATCAAGCTAGAAATCACGAGGTAGGGGCTCCAAAAGCGTGATCAACGTGGCTCATGATACCATAATGATGTAGGGTGGAACTCTAATTAAATCGATCTTTCACGTTTGGAGGGATCCTACGGAGGGAACACGAAGAACGCGCGGAAGAACGAGAGGAAATCACGGGGAATAACGAGGAAGACACTCAATCGACAAGAGATCAATCACACAAGGTCTAGATCATCGAAGCACGAGTGATACATGGTCTAAAATCAACAAAGGAAAGATACAAAGGTAGCCGTTCTTCTCCCGGAGGAGGTCTTGAATCCACGAGGGGATCTTCCCGTATAGGGGTCTTGAATCCGATGGATCTTCTCCTAGACAGAGGTCCTGATCTCCATGGAGAAGTACCGTGGATGAGCAAAGGCTCTCACACACAAATATGAGCTAATCCAATGCTAAGTCTCAAAGTGAGGAGAGGGGTCCTATATATAGAGTGCAGGGCGAAGGGTACATGGGCTCACCCAACACGCCAAGAGGAGCTGGCCGGATGATCCGGACGAGGTTCGGATGATCCGGACCGATCCGGATGATCCGGTGGAGTCCCTGGATGAGCCGGAGGGTCGGCCGGTGGCGGCGACGGGCGGATGTCCGGTTGGGGTCCGGACGTCGGGCGGGTCCGGATGATCCGGCCTGGTCCGGATGATCCGGCTTCAGCTGGAGGTTCTGTTGCCTTGGTGGAGTTAGCGGATCGTCCGGACCGGGTCCGGATCATCCGGCTCTGTCCGGATCGTCCGGGCCTCTGTCCGGATCGTCCGGCCTCCCTGGTACTTGTGGCTTTCTCCTCTCCATCTTCACGCATGTCTTCTGCTTCCGATTCTCCTTGCTTTCCAGCTTCTTCATGGTCGACTCCTTGGTGCCTGAGTATGCATAGAGTTTCCGTTTGAGGTAGTAACCATGTCTCATGTGAATCGAAGGATAGTTGTGAGAGGAGTGATGTCACCTCGGTCTCAAGAGCTCTTGCACGTGCTCGAGTCATCGGTCCTTGTGGTGTTGTAGGTGTTGATGTAGAGTCCATGGGGATGATGGAAGGATGCTCCGCATCACATAGCAAGCATGCATAAAGAGCTCAACGAACGGTCTATGGTAGGCATAAGAGTCATTCACAACACCAAATGTAGTGAAATGTCTAAACACATGGGGCAAGTGTAAGACAATCCAAGCATAACGGGCATAGGGTGTAGTGAAGATATGGTGACACTCAACACAATGGAAATAGCAATTGTTCATCATGTGTGAGGCAATCAAGTCAAACATGTGACAAGCAAAGGGACATGGCATATGTGAAGAAATTGTATTGGTGCAACCAACCATATGATAGTAGCAAGTAGTCCAAGAATTGGATGCAACACACAAGGCATATATATCATGATGCATGGGAATGTGATAATGGCAAGTCAAAGCAAGATCTCTAGCAAGTGCGCAATCAAGTGGTCCAAGATGACCAATAAGTCTCACGGTGCAAGCAACACAAGTAGTATTATCCACAATATCCATGCTCAAGAAAGATGTCACCTTGAAGGCATGTTCTTGTTCATTCTTCACAATGCCGAAGCGCAAGCAAGCGCGGTGTAGAAGCGAGTCGTGGTAGAATGTATGAGGCTCACTCTCAAGAGCTCGAATGGTCAACTCACGTGAAGTGGAAGTCGACACAAAGTCCAAGTATCCTACACATGCACAAAACAAAACAAAGAACGTATGGGCATGGTAGATAAACACATCATCCATCATGATGGTTCTCATCTTTTGCACAAAACCATTAGAAGCACAAGTGCATGAATAATATGATGCAACAATGGCAATATTCATGGCACTAGGTATATGGTGCAAAGAAGTAAGACAAGCATGCTTCACGAGGAATATGTCAAAATCTCCAAACATGTGTGAGAATGCTATGGGGGAAATCTCATGAGCAAGACTATAAGCATTGTTGCACTCAATACATGGCAAATCATCTAGCATGAGAGAGGCAACACATGGAGATATATGACACGAAGCAATATGAATCATGTGCAAAGCATATAGATGGTTGTCATCAACCGCATGAGATGAGCAAGTATGACACAAGATACAATGATCAAGATATATCATGTGAGAGGCATGAGCACATATGTCATCAACCCAAGAAAGCAAGTAGTGGAACATGGGTGATGCAACATAGCAAGCAATCAAAGCAATCAAGTCAAGCAAGCTAGTAGTGCGAAGATGCAACATACTAGAGGAAATCATGGCAATCATGTCATTGGTGCAAATAGTGGGCATGAACAATTCACATGTCATAGCACAAGCATGAAAGCAAGATATGAGGACAATAGCATGGGGCACATGATAAACATGGCAATAGCAACAAGGATCTCCACCAAGCATGCGAATACACATAGAAGTAGCATAATGATGAAATATTGGTAGATGCAAGCAAGGGTCACAATTGCATGGCAAAGGCATAGAAGCAAGCATAGCATGCAAAGTGAACACGGTAAAATGAGCATAATGTGAGAAGTGGTAAATGGCCCATAGCCGTGTGAGAGCCAAGTAGAGGAGTTGCGCGTAGTCCTTGCGCGAAGGGAACGGTGGTAAGGATAGTCCACGGGATCCCAAATCGTCATTGCTCTCAAGAGCTCGTTTTGTCAACTCGTGGGATTGCGAGGTTGACAAGTATTCCTGGGTACCTACACAAAAGAGACACAAACGAAAGAAATTGTGTGCGTGGTAAATGTACACATCATCCATCATGATGTGTATGTGCACGTGTGAGTTAGCACAAGATAAGCATCGCTCAAAGAAATTTGATGCATGGTATAGGAACATGTCATCCATCATGAAAGAATAGTTGTTATGTATGACATGATGGTGACACAAATTGAGCAAACAAGTATAAGGCACATCAAAAGCATGTTTATTCATGGGGAGCATATGGTGCACACACGTATTGGGATCATGCAATGGATGGGATGGATCAAAATCTCCTAAAATGTATGAGGAAACTATGGGGGTCTCCTCATGAGCAATATCGGAAACATCATATGGAGAAAATGGACAACATCCAAAACAATGCATATCCGAAGCTAGGTGATCATGGCATGGCATATGAGATAAATGATGCAAAGGGAGCATATCAATATCATCACAAGAGAAACAAATGCCAATAACCATGGGCTTGTCATCTATGCCATATGTGCAAATTGGGTTTATTTTAATGGCATATGCATAGTCAATATGAAGAGATTGCAAATAAGACATATGGTTGATCTCATGCATAGCATATGACAAGTCAAGCGGATTATCAAACATGATGTGACCTAAAGAATTGCCACAAGAAATCCTATGTAACATGGCATCACAACTAATAGACTCCACAAGAGAATCATCATACTCATCATAAATGGGCAAATCATCGCATGGGGAAATCATACTAGCATGAAGCATGGCAATAGGTGGATCAACATCATGCAAGCAATCAATGTCAAGAATGTCCACTAGTGGGACTAGAGCATCACCTTCACCTATGTTACCTTTGTCATTCCACTCAAGTGGTGTAGGTGAGGTGGGAAATACCAAATGGTGGTCATGTTCATCTTGATGGAACCATGTGGGGGGTGCATCATATACCACCATGGCCATCGTCTTGTCCAAAGGGAGGACGAAGTCGTCGAGGATCGGCGCGTCATCATCAATGGGACCTAGCACCAAACGAGAAGACACAATAGAGGTAGAGGTCAAGTTGTTAGAAATGCAAATGGCCTCACGAGACCTATCAACTATCTCACTCTCTCTATGTGGTGGTTCACTCACTCCCTTAAAATAGGTGCACTCAAACTCACGTATGGTGGAGTCACTCATCTCACTCAAGTGGTGGGGGTTGTGGCTCTCCTCACATGGGAATTTTGGCAACTCATCATATATGGGGCTAGTGGTGAAGTCACTATCACTCTCAATATGGTGGCAAAAGTCACTCAAGTCATCATACATCGTCGTGGTCGAAGGGAAAGTCCCATGCTCAACCATCTCGTCATGGTCGCCGTGGATGAAGGCCGAAGATGGCACATCATCACTCTCGCCTCCTAAGATGGAAGCATCATCCTTGCTCGCCACCTTGTCGCTCGCCTCCAAAGCTTGGTCCTTGAGGGTCTCCGTAGTCGTGCTAAATCGCCGCTTGCGTCTCACGAAAAAGAGTCGAAGTAGACTCGGCATCATCAATGCCACAAAGAGGGATGGCGGTGAAGTCACACTTGGGAGCATCGTTTTGGAGCTTGTCGGCCTTGGACATCATGGTGGTACTAGCCTCATGCTTGTCGTAGAGCTTGGTCCCTGAAGTTTGCTTGGGGTGGAGAAGCCTTGGCCTTCATGAGTTCTTGTTCACCTTGAGAGCACCAATGTAGTAGTCGTCGATGGACTTGTAGTTCTCGATGAAGATGGTCTTGGAGATGTCGTTGTGCAATCCCATCATGAAGTGGAACTTCATTGACATGGAATTAAATCCCACGCCGGCTCGTCATAAGGCAATCATGATCTCCTTGAAGTACTTGTCGATGGACTTGGATCCTTGGGTGGTGTTCTCCAATTGGCGTCGAAGTTGTTCGGTGTAGGTTGGAGGCACAAACTCTCGCCGTAAAGCTCTCTTCATCTTGGGCCAACTCATGTCGTAGTACTCCGAAGGTGTGTGAAGCCACCATGTCGAGGCGTAGTCGTGGAAGTTTCTTGTGGCGCACTTCACTTGATCTTCGGGACGAACTTGATGTAGCTTGAGGTAGTCGTCCATCAAATGCTCCCACTCGAGGTACTCCTCGGGTTCTTGAGTCCCATAGAAAGGAATCTTGTGGTCAGTGTTGAGGTCGTAGTAGCTCGTGGAAGTCGCGGACTTGAGCTTGGGTAGCTTCTCTTGAGTGTAGTCTTGAGGTTCTTGCGGGCGAAGATGCCATATGTCCGTAGGCGAAGATGCCATGAAGTCGCTTGGCGAAGATGCCAAGGGAGATGGTGAAGTCGTTGAGCGGTTGTTGGTGTTGAGCTCTTGACCTTCACGTTCTTGTTGGTGATGGTGTCGATGCCGATGTGATCTTGCCGGAGGTGGTAGCTCAGAAGGATGTGCTCTTGATCGTCTTCTCGAAGATGAAGAAGATCGCTTGTAGGACTTGATGAGGGCCTTGATCTCCTCCATGCGCTTGTCCATCTTGGCGTCGTAGTTGTTGTTCATGGCATCGAACTCGTCGTTGTTGTTGTAGACCGAAAGTGAAATTCCTTTCTTTCGCCTTCTCTTCCACGCTTCCTCATGCTGATGGTGTAGTCGCCTTGGCGCTTTGCACTCCTCCTGACATCCGTGGAAGGTTCGACAATACACTATGCATGCACACGTAAGGAGTGTCAAGTAGTATACCATCCTCGAGAGTGTCAAGTGAGCACGGTAAAGGAGAAGATTCACCTTTGAGTATGTGAAGGATGTGGCACGCGGTCACTTGCCAAACAAACTTGACATGGTGATGTCCAGGATGCTCTGTGATCAAATCCATTCTATGGCGCCCTGAAAGTACTTCATTTTCTCGTACGCTTTTTGCCCGATTGACACAAAATTTCTTTTGCCCTCTATAAAGGAGATATCGCTTCCACATATATTCGACCGATGCTGTGAAAGTCGGCGAGCATCTCACGGACATCACCATGTCAAGAGGCCATTTGGCAAGTGACACGCACGACATCTACTTCGCACACACTAAGGTGAATCATCTCCTTACACGGTTCACTTGATTTCTTCTCGAGGATGGCATACTACTTGACACTTCTCCCGTGCATGCATAGGTATTGTTTTAACTTACGGACGACGAGGAGGAGTGCAAGCGCCAAGGAATCCACTACACCATCCATGTAGGGAAGCGTGGAAGAGAAGACTGAAGAAGGGAAGAAGAAGAACGAGCAGATCGAGCTGTCTTGATCATCCGGACCTCAAATCCCATCGAGATCCGGACCAAGTCCTGATGATCCCGGACGACTTCCTGGACGATCCCGCTAACGCACTCAAGACTACTGCAATCCCGCTCGAAGCCGGATCATCCGGACGGTCGCCTTGATCATCCGGACTCCCGACACCCGGATCATCCGGCCACCGTCCTGATCATCCTGACCTCGGGCTACAGTAGTGACTTGGGCCAAGCCCTGCACCCTCTCTTCCTCACTTCTTACCCCTTCGCCCTTTGGCTATAAATAGACCTCCTCCACCTCCTTTCTAGGGTTAGCAAAGTGATAGCTCATTCTTAGGTGAGCCTTGCTCCTACCTATCTCTACTCTTGAGAGAGAGACCATTACTCCATTGGAGGCCAAGACCTCCATCTAGGAGAAGATCCCTCTGATATCATCAAGACCTCTTGGAAGATCCATCTAGGATATCATCAAGACCTCCTCTTGGGAATGAATCTTACCTTGTATCTTTCCCTTTGTTGTTCATGTATCTTGTGGATCTTGTGTGTTTTGATTGTCTAGTGGATGTGTGATTTGGACTTGTTCTTGAGTGTTTCTGTGATTTCTCCCGCTCTTCCCCGTGTTCATCATGTTCTTCGAGGATCCCACCCAAGCGTGAAAGATCGTCGCTATAGGGTTCCACCCTACATCATATGGTATCATGAGCCACGTTGATCACGTTTTTGGAGCCCTTACCTTCTTTTCAAGCTTGATTTTGTTGTTTAATTCCCTAAACCAAAAATCCCCACACCAAAATAGCCCCAAATTTTTTTGTGATTTGTTGGTTTGATGATGTTTTATTGATTTTGATCCATGGATTTGCTTAGTTTCCAAGTGGATTCTTGCATCTCCCAAAGTTTCCACCTTCCATCCACGAAATCCCTCAAATTTTGACCCCAAAATCCCCAAATTCGCCCCAAAATGGGACTCCACGAGCAAATCCCGAGCGGATTGACTTGTCTGAATCATCCGGACCTTCTCCGGGATCATCGTGACATCCCCGATCAATTTAGACCTTGGACGTCCGGATAACCCACGCGATTCCGATTTCCCGAACCGAATCGACGAACCCGGATCATCCGGATATCCTCCGGATCCTATCTGGACATAGTTCGATGAGCTGGACCTCTTCCGGATGTCCTGTTAACCACAAATGACATCGCTGAATTTTTGTTTTGTCCATAACTAATTCATCCGAACTCGATTTTGGCGTTCTTTAGCTTCGTTTTGAAGGCTCTGACATCCCCATCCCACAAAAATACCACCAACATCATTTGACTCCATGATATGTTTTCTGAAATTTGGCAGGATTTACTAGACCCTCCACCATATCATCAGCATTACCACCACCGACTGCAGAACCTAACCCATTTGTTCCCCATTGCATATGTGGTTGTTTGAGTTGTGATTAGAGTCTCTCCTAAGGTGTTTCCGGCTACTTAGGGACAATTGCTTCTTCATCAACCACCACCACCATCTCGTGACAGACGTGCCCACCATACATTTCCACCAACCCAACCTAACCCAATTTTGTTTGAGCTTGTTTGAGTTGTGGCTTGTGTCTCCTAAGGTGTTTCTGCCCGACTTAGGGACGGCAAATTCAACTCCCACTGCTGTATAGCCCATCATTCCACTTCCGCATTGCCTTAGTGCATAACCACCACCGCTTCCACACTACCACCATTTTGACATTTGTCATTTGAGATTTTGAGTTTGCGGTTTTTTTTCCGCTTCCTAAGGTGTTTATGCCACTTAGGGAAGACAGTCTCCATCATCTAGGTATCTACACCAAGAACATACTCACTCTCCTTCGGAGAGACTATGACCTCTTTACATATCATTGTGTATTCCCTTGCAGTTGCATTGTTAACCCCTAGCCCATTTTATGATACTTGCCTATCGAGACTAGCCATTTGAGTATTACTAAACGCGTTATTTTGTGCACATTAGTGATCCACCATCCATTGCATACATACCATATCATCTTGGTATCATATCATCCATTGTACCTCAAGTTTGTTCCCGATATACTGCAATTGCTATCTTGGTTTAAATTGTGTAAATTGACCATAGAGAAAAAAAAGAGAAAGCTTTAAGCAAAAAGAGCAAAGACCTGTGAGCAAATGCCATAGCATCATACCCCATTGCACATAAGATTTTCAAATCTACATCATATGATATCATGCTTAGAGAAACACAAAATTCATACATACATAGCATACTTGGGATAGAAGTATATCCATTTTGCATCTTATAGGTTGTGCACAAGTATCGATCCGCCTATTGAGCAATCAAAGAAGGCCTCTTGAGTTGTGCAACACGAAAAGCCTCCGTGGATTCCACATTTTGTGCTCATTCCTTGCTCAGCACGAATTCCATTTATCTATCCGTGTGTGTTTCCGCGTACCTTTTCATTGCTATTGGTCCATTTGTTTCACATATGAATTTGTGAATCTCTTTCAACATTATTGACTCTTGCTAACATTTTGCATCAAATTTTTGTGTCACTATCCTCACCGAAGCTCTACCATAAGCTTTACTTGTAGGTGGAGTGAATGTCCGCACTAATTCCACTATTCTTTCATCTCACATTGTGTGAAACGAGATACATCCTCAACTTTGGGAAAAGGTAACTTGGTATTGTTTATCTCATTTCTACTCACCTCTACTCGAGTCTTGTGATGGATAGGCAAGGCATTTCACCTTCGGTCTACAACAACAACGATTTGAAGTTCGATGCCATGAACAACAACTCCGACGCCAAGATGCAAGCTAAAATGGAGGAGATCAAAGCCCTCATCAAGTCCCACAAGCGATCTTCATCATCTCGAGAAGACGCCAAGAGCACATGCTTCCGAGCTACCATCTCCGCAAGATCACATCGGCATCGACACCATCACCAACAAGAACGCGGAAGGTCAAGAGCTCAACACCAACAACCGCCAACGACTTCACCATCTCCCTTGGCATCTTCGCCAAGTTTAATTTCAAGGCATCTTCGCCATTTACATATGGCATCTTCGCCAACAAGAACCCCAAGACTACACTCAAGAGAAGCTACCCAAGCTCATGTCCGCGACTTCCACTTAGCTACTACTTAACCTCTATTACATCCACCACAAGATTCCTCTTCTATGGGACTCAAAACCCGAGGAGTACCTCGAGTGGGGAGCGCTTGATGGACTACTCACCTCAAGCTACATCAAGTTCATTCCAAGATCAAGTGAAGTGCGCCACAAGAAACTTCCACGACCACGCCGACACATGGTGGTTTCACACACCTTCTGGAGAGCTACGTAGATGAGTTGGCGCAAGATCAAGAGAGCTACTACGGCCGAGTTTGTGCCTCCAACCTACACGGAACAACTTCGACGCCAATTGGAGAACACCACCCAAGGATCCAAGTCCATCGACAAGTATTTCAAGGAGATGATGATCGCTTCTACGATTTAGCCGGGCGTGGGATTTAATTCCTATGTCAATGAAGTTCCACTTCATGATGGGATTGCACAAACCACATCTCCAAGACCATCTTCATCCGATGAGGACATCAATACCATTGTTACAATCCACAGCCAAATGCTGCTATACATACAATGACCAATTACTAGAGCTCACAAGACGCCAACTAAATTACCGTGTACTTTCGCTTTTGGTAATGATTCTAATGTTCATGAGAATATGATGTCGCTTAAATTGGATACATTTGTTTTGCTTACAAATGAAGGGCCTAGCTTGGAGAAGGATGAACATTGGAGCAAGAACACACATGGAGTTGATGGCATGCTAAGGAGATCAAGAACGGAGTTACAAGTGATGATTTCTGACTTTGAAGCCACCATAATGAGTGTATGAAGCCCTGGACGAAATATACAAGATGCCACTTCATAATATTCGCCATTCATAGGCTATTCTAGGTGCTGCAGCACACTTATTATTGGGCCAGGCCCATGTAATTTCGAAATACATTAGTATAGGCTATTTTTAGAGTCCGTATGTGTGGGGAACAAGAGATAGGGTTAGTTTCTGACCCTCCACCAAGGGCCACGAAATTCACCCCTCTTCTCCCATATATACAGCCCTTAGGGCACCGCTTAGACTTGGGTTTTGTTTAGACAAAAGTTCGCCATAGCTGCAAATCTCGCATTTCGCTTGTGTTCAACGACTGCATATGCGCCATGTAACCCCACCTTGATCAATAAAGCTTTCATCTTATATTCGCAATATCCAGATTGCAATCTCAGCTTTTGCTTGTTCTTCGCTTGCTCGCAGGAAATAGACCTCGTGGTCGTTGATCGTGTTCCCGGGTCAATAACCTCCTGAGTTGGTTTAGCGACATATATGCGCCGACGCCCTCGTGACGCTCAGTAGTCGGATCACCAAAGTCGATTTCCACCAAAGCTTAAATCCACCATCTCATCGAAAGACGGACACCTTTGCTCTATCAAGTGGTATACGATTTGTGTCTCGTGAGATTTTACAGCCGTCAGTTTAGATCGAGTCTGCTTCTTCATACCTACAGTCCACTTAAAAGCCAAAAAAAATTAGGTTAGGTCATCATATCCGAACCAACTGAGCTTTTGCATAATCTTTTTCAGATTTGCGGTTGAATTTGCGGTTGCATCGTCGTGGTCGAGTTGCCTGGTCTTAGAGTCTAGTCTTTAGAGTTTCGAAGTTCGTCATAAGTTTCGTCACGCCGCCGCCGCACCATCATCATCACCTCGCCATCTACCACCACCGCTATCCGCACACCGCTTCAAACCGCATCCATACCACCACCACCGCCATATACCACCACCATATATCCACCACCAATCTGAAGTTCCGTGCATATTAGTTTTTTTCGGATCCATCTAATTTCCGATTCGTGTTTCCTTGTCTCGAGTAGGTTTCGGATTCCAAAGAATCTTTTGCACGTCCGCAGAAGAGGTTGGTTTTCAAAAAAGAGCAACAAGAAAAAAAAAAATCAGCTTAAAAAAAAAGCTAAGGAAAATTCAGAGTGTGCTCCTCCTTGTTTACGTGGCAATACAGTGATTTTGTTAGTGTTCTAGGCTCGCGCCTCTAGCACGGTCTCAGCCTAGGACCAAAGCCTGGACTGTCTGTGAGCGCTTATTCAACTTTTGCATCTCTCGAATTGATTATTGTCAATCTTTTTTGCTACCATATTATAAGCCTTCCCAGCTCCACATACATCTACGGTCATGCTTGATTCTCCCCGCAATCGCTATATCCAAGCTTTGAGAGTTTTGACTACAACGGTTGCCCATCACCACCGTCACCGGGTAAG
>JAHHZJ010001213.1:0-51129 GCA_021437245.1 Aegilops speltoides | reverse complement strand
AAGTCCGAGATCATGGCCCTTGGTGCGGTGGATCTTGCGATCTTGCTTGCGGGCCGTCACCTTGTCGGCCACCACAGCCTCGCCCGAGTCACCAGCGTTGGCCTTCTCGGCGCCACCTCCGTTCTTGGGACTGCTCGACAACTAGCACATCCTTAGCCTTCCTCTTTCTATTATTCCACCTCCGGTTCTTCTTTGCGGGCGGCGTCCTCAACTGTCGGATCATACGCTCCTGCATTTTCTCGGGGAGTTTCCTCCCTCTTGACGCGATGCACACTTGTCGGCCCGAGCATATAGCTCGTGACATCTCGATCTTGCACATCGCCATCTCCTCCCTCATCCTGCGGTTTCGCATGTTACGATGGAACAGCGCTGATGACCATGGCGGGTGGACATCTGGGATGTTGCGCTGCATAGCTGAATCTCTGTATGTGCTTGGCGCGGGGTTCTCCTTCATACGGGCGAGAAGATGAAGGTCGCTCTCCTGGCCATGGGGCTTGTGGCCGCCTGTGAAGGCGCCGACAAACTGATGGCATAGGTCCGCCCACGAAGAGATGGAGTTGTCCGGCAAGTGCATGAGCCAAGATCTGACGTTGGGCTTGAGCACCGGCGAAGTAGTTGGCGAGATCTTCTCGTCGCGCCCGCAGCCTGCACCGTGATGGTGTAGGCGGAGAGAACTCCGCGGATGTATCCTGCCATCGTACTTCGAATGCGTCGGCAAGTTCTTGGTCTTTGGCCCTTTGGACTGCCGCGGCTCACGAGTGAGCGGGGCAACCTACAGCGTCTGACAAGTCGCTGGTTCCCCGGGCGCATGCATATCAACATGGGCCCGGCGGCTGTCCGATTGACGTCGCGCTTCTCTTGGCCTTCGATCACGGTCTGGCGTCTTCTTGTCGTCGTTCTTGGAGAACTTGGCGCTGATCGCGGCGAGCTCGCGGGTCGGCAGCGGTGGAGTCGATGTCGAGTTAGCCAGGCGAGTCGGCGATCTTAGCCTTGGGGCGGGAGTGCACGGTGGTGGCACCCCACCAGTCCTATCGCCATCGGCTTGTGCAGGCGTCTTGCCGCGGCTTCGGCGTGCTTAGTTGCGGGGCTTGTCGCGTTAAGCGGCGAGAGGCTCGGATGGTGATCCTCGATCGTCGATCTTGTCCGGTCTTTGGAGGGTAGTCTAATGCAGATTGAGCTCGAGCAGCGCCTCTTACAGGGTTTTCGGTGGTGGCGGCGGCGGCGAGGCGGGATATGCTCAAACTTCTAACGGTGTTAGAAGGAGCAACATCTCGTCGAGCGACCGTGCGGCGCTTCGCGCCAACGTGTTGGCGTGCATGTTGGCCTTGGCGTCGCGATCCACCAGCAGCCTTGTTCTACGGGAACACGGTGCTAGGATCACCATGGCGTTGTCGATCCGCGCCTCTGAGAGGGCGCGGCGCATACCGGACGCCCGAAGTTTGCGGGGCCTTGTCCTTAGATCGGTGACGATGTGAGTCCCCGTCGGCGCCCGTTCCTCGCGGCGTCTACCCCACCGCCCGTTTGCTCTGTGGCGGCGGGATCGACCGAGACGGACCAACCACCTCAAAGCCTTCTTCTTTGGCGGCATGTCGATGAAGATGTTGATGTAGCAGCGCAAGCACGGATCAGGTTCGCACAACCTCGGCGTCCCCTACAGCGCGCCAAAGATGTCGTGAAAGCGAGCAGCTATGGGCAGGGCCCTTTTGATCGGCGAGGGCGGAGGGCGCGAAGAGCGGATCGGCGAGGCAGCGGGGATTTACCCAGCTTTGGAGCTCTCGGAGAGATAAAACTCCTCTGCTGCCGTGTTCTATTACTGTTCTTGCTCGAGGCGTGGGTGTGTTGTAGTTTGAATGAATCGAACCCCTTCTCGTGCGCATGTGCCTCCTTTTTATAGGCTAAAGGGGTCCCGACAGTGGCAGCGAGAGAGGGTAAAAAGTGAAAAGAGGGGTTGGTACAACCGCTATCTCTGATGCCCCTACCTAACTCGGCGGCGGGGACAAGGGCATTTAATGCCCGTTCGGTCGCTAAGCAGTGTAGAAAGCGACCGTTAGGCGCCACCGATCGCCACGATGGCCTTCTCGTCATCTCCACTTGCCACCTCGCACCGCTTGGCTGCCTGACTACCCGCCCGTGCGCTAGGAGCGATCTGCGGCGACATGTCGTTGGATCGCTGGGCGTGGTCGCGAGTGTGGCGGCCGCGCTGACAAGCGGCTTGCCGCGGTCGTTGTCTTGTTGCACCCGAAAGCTTGTCGCTCGCCGGGTCTTGCCGGGACGCGCGGCGCGTCGTGGCAAGTTTCTTGGCTGGCCCTCCCGGCAAGCTCCTATTGCCGGGGCCTTGTTCTTCCCGGCAAGCTCCTCTTGCCGGTGCCTTGTCTCCTTAGTTAAAACACTTTGTTCTTGAATGACATCAAGTAGGAATAGCGGAGGATCTTGGCGGACGCCCGACAAGCCTTGCCGCGGGACGCTGCGACTGCCCGTGCACAAGTTCGGGATACTAAGGTACCCCTACTTTAGTACACCGATAGCTTGTCTCAAATTTGTCTAGACACGAATGTGTCTAGCACTAAAATGTTATCTAGACACATCTTAGGACGAGTTTTTCGGGACGGAGGGAGTACATTTCTGTCGGACGAACACAAGATGTGTCTGTGCGTTTTTGTAAGGTTGATGTGTCCGATGTATCTCGGCGGATGCTGACCGAGATATTGAGATAGCGGTTGAAACTCTGGATAGAGGATGGATATGACCGTTGGGAGCTCCTGCGACCCGCGCGCCTCCCCCCTCCGTGCTTCGCCGGCACGGCTGCCGTCCGGGGGGCGTCGGGCCCCAGCCGCCGGGGTTGGCGGTGATGTGGGTGCCTTGCCCGGGCTGGTGGCCCCATCGGGTCTGCCATGTGGCGGGATGGAGCGTTTCTGGGCTTTGTCTTCTGCCGATGAAGAAGAGGCTTCTGTGGAGGCCGTCGAGGAGTCGGGCGCTGGTGAGCCCAGGCTTCTGAGCAGGGCGACGCCGCTCGTGCAAGGTGAGTCGTCGGTGCGGCACAGCTCGGCTGCTTCCTTGGCGGCTAGATCTGGGGTGTCGGCAGCCGCTCCGGCCTGTGTCTCCCTCAGGCATCAGGAGGTCAAGGAAGAAGACCTCTCTGACACGCGGGCGGGATGGACTCGGGTTCGTCGGCACAAGTCCAGCTTGTCGGCCTGGCTTCGGTGGGTGGCGGAGTCGACGGCTCCCAGCTGTTCGCAGCGGGCCGTAAGTGGTGGAGTTTCCCTTGCGGGGGCTCAGTGCGGCGGTGGGCTGTGGCTTTCGCCGGGGGCCGCGGGGTGCGGATCCGTCCTCCCCGTCGGCGGTGGTGGGGGCGACGTGTCCTGGCTCGGCTCCTTGCTCGTCGGGGACGCAGTTGCCTGTGGTGCCGGCGTTGGATTTGGCGGCATTCCCCCCGTTGGTTGGGCCTGTTGGCGGGCCTCGGGCGGGGCCCTGCGTCTTGGGCCGTGACGGGCCATCCTTCGGCTTCAGTTTTGCGGATTTGGTGGCTCGGGCCCTGATACGTCTCCAATGTATCTATAATTTTTGATTGTTCCATGCTATTATATTACCCCTTTTGGATGTTTATGGGCTTTATTTTACACATTTATATCATTTTGGGACTAACCTACTAGCAGGAGGCCCAGCCCGAATTGCTGTTTTTTTCCTATTTGATATTTCAAGGAAAAGGAATATCAAGCGGAGTCAAATGGAATGAAACCTTGGGAGTGTGATTTTTGGAGCGAAGCGTGATCCGAGGACTTGGAGTGCAAGTCAAGCAGCCAAAGCTTCCACGAGATAGGAGGCCCCCCTATAGGCGCGCCCCTGTCTCGTGGGCCACTCAGCGTCCACCGGCGTACTTCTTCCTCCTATATAAGCCTCGTGCCCGAAAACATCCGAGGGGCGGGCGAAACACAATTTCCACCATCTGTAACATACGTATCCATGAGATCCCATGTTGGAGCCTTCGTGGGTGCTCCGTCGGAGGAATCGACCATGGAGGCTTCTACATCAACATCCTTGCCCCTCCGATGAGTTGTGAGTAGTTTACCACAGACCTACGGGTCCATAGTTATTAGCTAGATGGCTTCTTCTCTCTTTTTGGATCTCAATACAATGTTCTCCCCCTCTCTTGTGCATATCTATTCGATGTAAACTCTTTTTGCGGTGTGTTTGTGGAGATCCGATGAATTGTGGGTTTATGATCAAGTTTATCTATGAATAATTTGAATCTTCTTTGAATTCTTTTATGTATGATTGAGTTATCTTTGCAAGTCTCTTCGAATTATCAGTTTGGTTTGGCCTAGTAGATTGATCTTTCTTGGCATGGGAGAAGTGCTTAGCTTTGGGTTCAATCTTGCGGTGTCCTTACCCAGTGACAGAAAGGGTTGCAAGGCACGTATTGTATTGTTGCCATCGAGGATAACAAGATGGGGTTTATATCATATTGCTTGAGTTTATCCCTCTACATCATGTCATCTTGCTTAATGTGTTACTCTGTTCTTATGAACTTAATACTCTAGATGCAGGCAGAGTCGGTCGATGTGTGGAGTAATAGTAGTAGATGCGAGGCGAGTCGGTCTACTTGTCATGGACGTGATGCCTATATACATGATCATGCCTAGATAATGTCATAATTATTCGCTTTTCTATCAATTGCTCGACAGTAATTTGTTCACCCACCGTAATATTTATGCTATCTTGAGAGAAGCCACTAGTAAAACCTATGGCCCTCGGGTCTATCTCTTATCATATTTGCTTCTAATCTACTTTTATTTGCATCTTTTTTTTGCACCTATATTATAAAATACCAAAAATATATTTATCTTATCATACTATATTTATTAGGTCTCACTTTCGCAAGTGGCTGTGAATGGATTGACAACCCCTTTATTGCGTTGGTTGCGAGTTCTTTGTTTGTTTGTGTAGGTGCGTGGGACTTTTGAGGAGCCTCCTCTTGGTGATACCTTGGTTCTCAAAACTGAGGAAATACTTACACTACTATTGCTGCATCACCCTCTCCTCTTGAGGAAAACCAGCATAAGCTCAAGGCGTAGCAAGAAGGATTTACGGCGCCGTTCTTGAGAGGTCTTCGCCCAAGTCAAGACATACCAAGTACCCATCACAAACCCATCTCCCTCGCATTTACATTATTTGCCATTTGCCTCTCGTTTTCCTCTCCCCCACTTCACGCTTGCTGTTTTATTTGCCCTCTCTTTCCCAATCTCCTCCTCTCTTCCATTTGCCTTTCCATTGCTATGGCCGAATCAAAAAGAACTAAGGGCCCTTTCCTAGGTTCTAGTACCTTGGATAACCCCTCTATCCTCTCTAAGCTCATGGATAACGATGCTATAGAAAGACCCACCGGGGTCTCCAATGAGAGCTTGAATAATTTTGATGAGGATGACTCTAGAATTTTTTGCTATTTACTCGATGAGTCTTTAAAAGATGCTTGGGATAGGTTATTAAGGATTAAGGCTAGGTATGTGCCACAATATCAAATTGAAGATTACTTAAAAAGTTTCTATGTTGGCTTGCCCGCTTCTTTTAAACAAGTTTTAGATTCTATTTTTGAAGGAGGTTTTCTTGAAGGGGATGCTATAGACACTTATGAAAAAATAAAAACCATATTTGGGCACCCTATGAATGATAATGTTGAATCAACTACTCTTTTGTGCTTTTATCAAAATAAAATTATTAAAGAGATGAAGTCTAGTTTAGAGGCAAACTTCTGTAACGTGCTTAATCTTACTTCTTACATTAATGGCCATGTGCTTACCTTAAATAGAAGAATGAATGACATAGAAAGGAGATCCTCCTCTCCGAGTGCCAAAGATGGCACTAGTTAGATCTATCTTTGCTTTTATGCCTAGCTAGGGGCGTTAAACGATAGCGCTAGTTGGGAGGCAACCCAATTTTCTTTATGTTTTTTGTTTTTGCTCCTGTTTAGTAATAAATCTTGCATCTACCTTCTGTTTAGATGTGTTTTTATCTTTTAGTTAGCGTTTGTGCCAAGTAGAACCTATAGGATAACCTATGATGATAATTGATTTGATTCTGCTGAAAAACAGAAACTTTGCACGAACGAATATAATTTTGTTAAATCACAGAAATGTGCTTTTATGTTGATTCTTTTTTCTTATGATCAATAAACAGATTTTCCAGGACTTCCTATTTTGGTAGGATTTTTAGAGTTCCAGAAGTTTGCGTTAGTTACAGATTGCTAAAGACTGTTCTGTTTTTGACAGATTCTGTTTTTCGTGTGTTGTTTGCTTATTTTGATGCATCTATGGCTAGTAAATTAGTTTATAAACCATAGAGAAGTTGGAATACAGTAGGTTTAACACCAAAATAAATAAAGAATGAGTTCATTACAGTACCTTATGTGGTGGTTTTCTTTTCTTTCACTAACGGAGCTTATAAGATTTCTGTTGAGTTTTGTGTTGTGAAGTTTTCAAGTTTTGGGTAAAGCTTTTATGGGCTATGGAATAAGGAGTGACAAGAGCCTAAGCTTGGGGATGCCCAAGGCACCCCAAGATATTCAGGATAATAAAAGCCTAAGCTTGGGGATGCCCGGGAAGGCATCCCCTCTTTAAATCTTTGTTCATTGGTAACTTTACTTGGAGCTATATTTTTATTAAGCCACATGATATGTGTTTTGCTTGGAGCGTCGTGTATTATATTAGTCTTTGCTTTTTAGTTTAACACAATCATCCTTGCTGTACACACCTTTTGGGAGAAGCCTACTTGATTAGAATTTGCTAGAATACTCTATGTGTTTCACTTATATCTTTTGAGCTTGATAGTTTTTGCTCTAGTGCTTCACTTATATCTTTTAGAGCATGGTGGTGTCTTAATTTTGAAGAAATTACTAGTCTCTCATGCCTCACTTATATCTTTTTGAGAGTCTTTTAGAACAGCATGGTATTTGCTATGGTTTTAAAGTTGGTCCTAGAATGATGAGCATCCAACTTGGGTATAATAAAAACTATCATAGAAAAATAATTGGATGCTATGATCAAATATGATGCTTGATAATTGTTTTGAGATATGGAGGTAGTGATATTAAAGTCATGCTAGTTGGGTGATTATGAATTTAAAGAATGCTTGTGTTATAGTTTGTGATTCCCGTTGTCGGAGTAATGGGCCACGGGTAGGCCGACCCGGGACCCAGGATCTTTCAAGACATCGGGGCAGGCCGCGCCCCTCTGGCCGAGTCCCAGCTGGCGACCTTCAGAGAGGCCGAGTCCCAGAGGGCGATCCCCCAAAAAGCCGAGTCCCAGACGACGACCTTAAAGCAAGCCGACTCCCGGCTTGCGACCTCCAGGAGTGCCGACTATGGGAGTCGGCCCGCGACCTTTCACGAAGACCGATCAGTGGTGCGGCCCGGCGTGGCCGTCCCTTCTTGCCTCTGAGGGTTGGCATGGCTCTGATGAGCCGTGTCGCCGGAGATCTCGGCGGCGCACTTGTTGTCATGCCTCCTGACCTCGACTCCGATGCATAATGCCTTTGTGCCCACGACGCCGACACATGCGGCCCGAGAGATCGCGAGGCCACCCGTCGGTGGGTGAATCGAGAGGCGAGCGCGGAAGGCGACCACGAGGAGTCGGCCTCCACGTCGGCGCCCTCCCGCGAGGCCCCGCAAGCCATAAACCAGTTGGGCGGGGAGTGGCGGCGGTGATCGCTGACGACGCGGCATCCTTGCCACGACCCCATGACCAAGCCTGCGTCATCAGGAGTACCTCATAGTGTTCGGCCTGTCCGCGGGACCCACCAGTCGGCGGGTCCCAGAAGCCGGCAGGAAGGACGGCGGCGTGAGAGACAGACGGCTGGGGGCCACGCCTAGTCAGATTACTCTTGTACCCCCGGGGGGTAGGCCTATATAAACCCCCCGGGGCACCCATGCAAAGGGTTCGGCCTTTGATAGAGTTAGACACATAGACAGGGGAAGAGAGAGCCAGCCTAGCTCCCTTTTGCCTCCCGATACAACTCTAGGAGCACCTTTGTAACCATTTCGCCATAGTGACCATGCGGAGACCCCGCAGAGCAGCAGCAGTGTTATCTCCCGAGAGCCCAGCTGGGTAGATCCGCCGGCGTGCATGTCTGCGCCTCATCCGTTTCGAGCTTCAATGACGTTCTACTCGCCCCTACCATGATAAGCCATCCTTTGGCATATGTCGCACCAACCCCGACATTTGGCGCCCACCGTGGGGCGAGGTGCACCGTCGTCCGGAGATCTGTTACGGGCGGGAACCCTTTTCTCCTCGGCGGCGCAGCCAGCGAGCTCGCTAGATAGATCTGCATTGACCGCTGCGCGGCGCCGGCTGCTGCTGCTGCGAACAACCTCGCTGAACTTATCGGCGAGTCGCCTCTCGACGAGCCTGCACCGGCGCGAGCATGGGTGGCCCGAGAACCTTCTCGCGGGCCTCCTCGACCAACTCCACGGCGCCGGCGAGCCTGCCGTGACTTGGAATCCGTGGCTCCTCCGACCCGATCTTGGTCGACTCCGGCGCCCGTGTCGCTGACATCTTCCCCACCAGCGTGGTGGTCTCTGACGAGCGCTTCCGTGCGAGGAGAGTGGCGGAAGCAACGTCCGCGGAGGTGCTCGTCATCAGCCACGGCGAGCACTCCGTGAAGAAGCCCAGACCGGCTGCCGCGGTCTGCAAGACTGACCGCGCCCATTCCGGAGGGCGCGGACGCCGAGACGCTGAAACACGCCGCCTTCAGATCATCCGAAGCGCCAAGAAGTTAGCAAGCATGAGGCGCTTGTCGAGCTTATACCAGCGCGAGATGGACCGTGCCGTAGGCGGCTTGCCGGCTCCGACTGGGCCGAGCCGTCTGGGTGCGGTCCGACAACCTGGCGCAGCCATCGCCGACTTGCTCGGGGCAAAATGCCCCGTGTACGCCACCCCAGCGGAGAATATCCGCGCCGCCCAAGCGGCGACCGACGAGCTGAAGAACTTTGAGGGCGAAGAGCGTCGTGTGATGACGGAGCGAGTCAACAGCTCCTCGGCGCGTTGCTTGCGCAAAAGCGCGGCGGCGACCTATGCAGACGCACTACATCAGCCAAGCGGCGACTTACCTCCCGCCGAGATCAAAGCGCGACCTCCGGACGCCGATTGGCGAAGTCCATGAAGGAAAGAAAGGAGCCGGCTGTCGACCACATCGGACTCGCATCACCATCGGCGCGACCAAGGCGGCCGCCCTAAGCGATGGAGCAGCGGGGCGATTATCTGCCTCCCCGCCCGAAGAAGCGGTGAGTTTCTCCGCCGCTGTTGAGCATCCGACTCTCGGAGTCGCCTTAGCCGCCGAGAGGAGTCGGAGAGAATAGCGCCGCCATCGGATCGACCGACTCCACCGATCCCTAGTGCTGGAAGAAGAAGATGAGTTGGGTCCGCCTTGCTTCGGGCCCCGCATCAGAGACGAGCCCTTCCCCAAAGGGTTCACGCTCCCCCGAGACACGCCCAAGTACACCGGCTCCGTGAAGCGGGAGGATCTGGCGATGAACTACTCCACAGCCATCAACATAGCAAACGGCAACAAGCGAGTTGCCGTGAAGTATGTTCCTTCATGCTCCAGGCACGGCCCGACATGGCTGAACAACTGAAGCCCGCAGCATCAATAGCTGGGTCGACTTCACGAAGCCTTCATTCGCAACTTCACCAAAGACGCGTGAAGCGACCTCCCAAGCAGCGCCACTCTCCTTGTCGTGCAAGGCCTGAAGAATCAACGCCACGACTACCTCACACGCTGGGGAGAACTTTGAAACTCCTGCGGGCGTGCAAGAGGTGCAGAGCTATCGAGTACTTCACCGCCGGTGCGAGAGGGCACCCTCCTCAACACTAAGCTCCTCTGCGACAAGCAGAAACCCTTAATGACGCTAGTCATAGCGGATAAATGCGCCATGGCCGACTCTTCTATGAAGGCGGAGATTCAAGTCAGCGGTGGCAAGGTGACTCCCGGGCTCCCAGAACTCCGGTGGAGGCGGCGGTCGGCGACAACAACAAAAGCGACAACAAGCGCCAAGGCCCCACCCGACTTCCAACGGTCGGCAGGTCACAACGATAGAAGATCGGCAGCCGGAGGGCAGCCTCCGCCAAGCGGCGCAAGGCGGCAAGTCAATTGGTTGCGGCTTTCTCATATAAACACACTTTGGATGGTCCTTGCAAGTTCCACAGCGGCGCCGTGAACCGTCGAACCACACCACCGAAAGTGCCAGCGGCTCGCCAGAATCGCCAAGGAGGCGGCCTCACTCCTCCGCCGCTGCAGGGCGCCGCCTCCGCCGCCGCCCAGCAGCCGGCGGCTCGGCCAATCAGCGCAGATCAAAACGAGTTCCCGGAAAAACCTGAGCCTTTGTAGTGTTCACGGTGTGGCGAGATGACCGCGCGGCGGCGCCAACAATGAAAAGAAGTAAACGCAGAGCAGCGGATGCTCCAGAGTTCATGCATTGGTCCGAGAGGCCTATCAGTTGGAGTCGGGCAGATCACCCAGAGGTGATGTCGAGTCCAGGCTCTTATGCCCTGGTCTTAGGTGCGACCTTGGCCACTGATAGGCGGGCCGCCCGTTTTTCGCGGGTCCTGATAGACGGAGGCAGCAGCATAAACATCCTATACAAAGACACCATGGAGAAGCTCGGAATCAGGTGAAGGCAGCTGCAGAGCAGCCGCACCGTGTTCCATGGAATTGTATCCGGCCTCTCCTGTTCACCAATCGGCAAGATCCTGATAGACATCTTCTTCGGGGACAAAGATCACTTCCGCTGAGAGCCGGTCTGGTTCGAGGTGGTGGACTTGGAGAGCCCGTACCATGCTCTGCTTGGCCGGCCCGCCTTGGCCAAGTTCATGGCGGTTCCCCACTACGCCTACCTCAAAATGAAGATGCCGAGTTCCAAGGGGATTCTGACCATTGCCGGCGACTACAAGAAGTCGCCCGCTTGCGCGGCCGAGAGCAGTCGTCTGGCCGAGTCTTTGGTGATCGCAGCCGAGAAGCGGCTCCTTGACCGAGTCGTGGCGATGGCCGGAAAGTAGCCAGAGATGTCTCCCGACCCCAAGGAGTCGGAGGTAGAAGGATCATTCAAGCCGGCTAAAGAAACCAAGAAGATACCCTTGGACCCAGAGCACCCAGAGAGATACGCTGTCGTAGGCACAAGCCTTGACAACAAATAGGAAGGCGAGCTCGTCGATTTCCTCCGTGAGAATCGGGACATCTTCGCATGGTCCCCCAAGGACATGCCGGGTGTGCCGACGGAATTCGCCGAGCACAAGCTACGTCGGACCAGATATGAAGCCCGTCGGGCAGCCCTTGCGCCGCTTTGTCGGAAGAGAAAAGAAGAGTTATTGGAGAAGAGATGGCCCGGCTCACGGCAGCGGTTTCATCATGGAAGTGTTTTTCCAGAGTGGCTAGCAAACCGGTCTGGTCTCGAAGAAAAAACAAGCGATGGCGGATGTGCATCGACTACACAAGCCTCAATAAAGCCTGCCCAAAGGACCCGTTTGCTCGCCAAGGATTGATCGGTGATAGACTCCACACGGATGCGAGCTGTTGAGTTTCCTAAACGCATACTCGAGGATATCACCAGATCAAGCTGAATCGATAAACGGTCAAGACCGCATTCATCACGCCGTTTGGAGCCTTACATTGCGACAATGGCGTTCGGCAAGGAATGCGGCGCCACCTTTCAGCGTTGCATGCGAAGTGCCTCCTCAAGCAACTTCGGCGAACGCATGCGTCTATGTGGGCGATGTGGTGGTGAAGAGCGGAAGCGTGGGGCGCTCTTTGGAAGACCTCAAAGAGACCTTTGAAAATCTGCGCCGATTCGGATCAAGCTCAACCCCGAAAGTCGTTTTGGTCCCACCGGCCAGCTCCTTGGCTTCCTGGTCTCGAGCAGCGGCATAAGTGCAACCCGTCAAGATCAAGGCCATTGAGAGAATGGAGGTACCCAACCGGTTGTTGGATGTCTGAAGTTCACCGGCTGCTTGGCGTCCATCGGCCGATTATCGATCGGCTGGGCAAGCAAGCTCTGCCTGTATCAGCGATGAAAGACCACCTTTTTGAGTGGAACCACAAAGGCGGATGAGGCATTTCTCCAAGCTGAAGAAGATGTTGACTACTCCCCGTGTTGGCGGCTCCGACTCCCAAAGAGCCCATGCTCTTGTACATCGCCGCCACCACGAGTAGTCAACCTGATCATCGTAGTCGGCGCAAGGAGGAAGGCAAAGCGCTCCATCCGAGAGCGGTATATTACTGGCGAGGTATTGTCGACCTCCAAGCAAAACTACCCTCACTATCAGAAGATGTGTTACGGCATGCATTTTGCCGCCAAGAAGCTGAAGCCCTACTTTCAAGAGCATCCAATCACTGTGGTTTGCACTGCTCCACTCGCCGAGATCATTGGAAGCCGAGACGCCTCCGGCCGAGTGGCCAAATGGGCTATAGACCTGGCCCTTACACCATCTACTACCAGCCCCGCAGACCGCCATCAAGTCGCGGTGCCGCCGACTTTCTCGTCGTGGGCGAGACCGATACCTGCCGCCGCCAAATACCGACTCCACTCATTGGCGGATGCATTTCGGCGGCTCCAAGATGCGCACCGCCTTGGAGCGGTCGTCCTCACCTCCCTAAGGCGACAAGCTCAAATCGCTACTGCAAATCCACTTTGCCACCTCCAACAACGTCGCCCGAATATGAAGCGCTCATCCATGGGCTCCGGCTTGCCAAAGAACTTCGGCATTCGGCGGATCTGTGCTATGGCGACTCCGACTTGGTGGTTCAACAATCATCCAACGACTAGGGCGCCAAAGCGCAAACATGGCGAGCTACCGCTTCTGGTGCAGCAACTCGGCGGATATTTCGAGGTGCGAATTCCTTCACGTGCCAGAAATGACAACGATCAGCGGATGCCTTGGCGCGAGTCGGCTCCACTCGCCAAGCGATACCTTCAGCGTCGCCCTTGATGCCTCCTCGGGCCGCCTATCAAGCCTTCACGAGTCGGACTCCATCTTCCTGCGGCTCGCGGAAATAGTCGGATCCGACTCCAAGGCCCCAATGCAGCGACCTCAAAAAGCCACGCAGTTGAAACCAGCCGGGGCTGCGTCGGTCGGCCCGGGGACTTCAGAGCCCAGCCCGGGGACTGCGCCAGTCGGCCCGGGGACTTCAGAGCCCAGCCCGGGGACTGCACCAGTCGGCTCGGGGACTTCCGAGCCCGGCCCGGGGACTGCGCCAGTCGGCCCGGGAGCTGCCCCAATCATCCCAGAGATTCCCTCAAACCAGCAAACAGTGGCAGACTCCAACCCGCCGCCTCCCAGCCCAGCCACCCTTGTCCAAGTCGCTGTGGTAGCAGTTGAAGAGATAGCAGCACCTTCATGGGCACAGCCCATCCTCAAGTTTCTAGTGAGCAAAGAATTACCAACAGACGAGATCTTGGCTCGGCAAGTGCAGCGCCGAGCGGCAGCATACACCATAGTCAACAGAGAGCTAGTCGGTAGCGGTGTCACTTGGTGTCTACCAACTGCGTAGAATCGAGAAACAAGGCCAGCGATTCTCAGAGACATCCATCAGGGCGAGTGTGGCCACCATGCGGCTTCTAGGGCACTCGTGGCCAAAGCCTTTCGGCACGGTTTCTTTTGGCCGACTGCCCTGGAAGAAGCTAAAGAGCTAGTCCAAAATGCAAGGGGTGCTAGATGTTCCGCTCCAAGCCCCTTCAGCCGGCTTCCACGCTGAAGACAATCCCCATTGCCTGGCCCTTCGCAGTTTGGGGCCTGGACATGGTAGGACCATTCAAGACGGCCCGAGGCAGCCTAACTCATTTGCTTGTCGCGGTGGACAAGTTCACCAAGTGGGTGGAAGCAAAGCCCATCAAGAAGTTGAACGGGCCTACAGCAGTAACCTTCATTGCCGACATCACGGTGCGGTATGACATACCGCACAGCATCATCACCGACAACGGCACCAACTTCGCCAAGGGAGCCTTGGCTCGTTTCTGCGCGACGCAGGGCGTCCGACTGGACTTAGCGTCCGTTGCCCATCCGCAGTCAAACGGCCAGGTGGAACGAGCCAATGGCCTCATCCTGTCCGGCATCAAGCCTCGATTGGTCGAACCACTCGAGCGTTCGGCCGGCTGTTGGGTCAAAGAGCTGCCTGCCGTCCTCTGGAGTCTGCGCACAACCCCAAACAAGTCAACCGGCTTCACGCCTTTCTTCCTCGTCTACGGTGCCGAAGCCGTCATCCCAACAGATATAGAGTTTGACTCTCCGCGAGTCTCCATGTACACCGAAGAGGAAGTCGAAGAAGCACGCCAAGACGACGTCGATCTGCTGGAAGAGGGCCGACTGTTGGCACTCAGTCGGTCCGGCATCTACCAGCAGAGTCTGCGCCGATACTACAACCGCAAGGTCAAGCCAAGATCGTTCAAGAGGCGACCTTGTGCTCCGCTGATTCGAGAGAACAGCCGCCAGCCTAGTTGTCGGTGCCTTGGGAAGGTCCCTTCATCATCGGCAAGGTGCTAGGGAGCGACGCCTACTATCGTCGGCGCTTCGAAGCCTCGGCGCGCAAGAGGGACGACTCGGCAAAAGCAGGCGCCCGTGGAGCGCGAATCTTCTTTGAAGATTTTACAGTTGATGCAGTATGTATCGCACTACCCTCTTTGTATTAAAGTACTAAGACCTTAGGCCCCCCGGGACGAGCTCGGGGACTGCCTTTTTGATTATCTGTATGATAAGAACTACGCTTCCGAATATGCTGCTCTTTTATCATACTATCTGGCACCGGGTCCGACTAGTCGGCCCGGGGACTTGCCGTCTTGCGCTATGGAATGCTTCCTGCGGTCAGACAAGTAACGAGAAATTGAACAAAAAGCTGCCGAATTGGCCTATTTCTTGCGCGTACCAATTGAAGTATTTTGAGGTATCTTTTTTGAACTGAGTTGAATGAAGAAAAGAACAATTGGAAGAAGAAAAGTTTTCTCAACACGGGGATGTGTTGCGCTCAAGCCGTCTCCTGTCGAAAGCCGCGATTCATGAGTATTTGTCGGTGAGCGAGGAACAAGCAAAACGGCGTCGCATGAAAAATGGCTAAGGACCTAAAAGCTTACGCATAGCCCAAGCCGGCCACCAGCCTCCCCCCACCGAGCCGACTCATGAGCAGTTGGCCCGCCGTCTCGACTTTTATCAAGGACAGCCGACTCTCGAATAGTCGGCCTGTCGTTTTCTAGCCGATTTGCTGGAGAAACTCTAAATGGCTAAGTACTTGCCTTCTGAAGTAGCCAAGCACTTGACTGGCGACGATCCGCAGAGCGGCTGCCCAGCCAGCAAGGCGGCAACTAAAGGAAGGCGAAAGTGCAACTAATCCCATGTGGTTTTGGTAATTAATAACAACATATATATCATTGAACTAATCATTTCTTGAGAATATTTCAGAAAGTTCAATGATATGGGTATGGCAATGACCGATGATGTGGACCCTCAAAATGCTAAGGAAAACATTGGCAAAAGCTCAAGACTCCATTTTTGGTTTAGTGATCCAAGATCACATTGAGTCCATAGGAAAGCCAATACTATTAAAAGGGGTGAGGTTATGATGATGATCTGTTGCTCTAAAGTGCTTAGTGATTTATCTCTCAAACAATCAGCAATCTTTCATTCCAACATAAACTCATAAGTAATCTCGGTCCCACCGATTCCAAACTCACCACACCGAGATGAACCACCTCACCATATAGCCAAACCCTAGAATCTCGGATTTTCCGATTCCAAACTCGGTCATTCGAAATTGGTGTTGCCAAGCTTCAGAATCTTCAGACTCAAATCGGTGTCACCGAGATGAGAAAGTCGGTCCCACCGAGATTGGCAAACCCTAGACTTTGGAAGAATCGGTCTAACCGAGATTGTATTTTCGGTCCCACTGAAAATCCCAACGCTCACAAGATTTGAACTTTCGGTCCCACCGAGTTGTCAACTTCGGTCCGACCGAGATTGGTCAAATGTGTGTAACGGTTGGATTTTGTGTGGAGGCTATAAATACCCTCCACCTCCTCTTCATTCGTGGAGAGAGCCATCGAAAGAACTACCACTCCTACCTTACATTTCGAGAAGAAAACTACCTACCCTTGTGTTGAGATCAAGTTGCTCCACTCCCACCATATGAAACTTGATTTCTAGTCTTTCCAAGTTGCTTTCCACTCAATCCCTTCCTCCACCACAGCCAAATCAGTGAGGAGAGTTGAGTGTTGGGGAGATTATCATTTGAAGCACAAGAGCAAGGAGTTCATCATCACCAACCCCATCTATTACCTTTTGGAGGGTGGTGCCTCCTAGATTGGTTAGGTGTCGCTTGGGAGCCTCCACCATGATGTGGAGTTGAACCAAGGAGTTTGTAAGGGCAAGGAGATCGCCTACTTCGTGAAGATCTACCCCGAGTAAGGCTAGTCCTCCGTGGGCGTAAGCCATGATGGCATAGACAAGGTTGCTTCTTCGTGGACCCTTCGTGGGTGGAGCCTCCGTGGACTCAAGCAGCCGCTACCCTCCGTGGGTTGAAGTCTCCATCAACGTGATTGACGATAGCACCACCTATCGGAACCACGAGAAAAATCTCCGTGTTCCATTATGCTTGCTCTTCTCCACCTCTCATTTACTATACGTGCAATTTACTTTCCGCTGCCATAACTCTAGAATTGCATGTGTAGGGTGATACTTGACTTGGTTATCATTGTGAACTTGCTAAGAAACTACTCCAATCAAAAGGCAAAATTTTTAAGTTGTCAAGTAGTCTAATCACCCCCTCTAGACATACTTCCGATCCTACAAGTGGTATCGAGCTTTGGTCTCCATTGGATTGGTTTCATTGCATTGACTCCATAAGCTTGGTTTCACAACCTAGGAGAGTATGGCGCCTAGTGAGGGTAATTTCAGAGAGGTCCTTACTTTGATGGTTCAAACTTTGCTAGTTGGAAGCATAAAATGAAAATGCATATTCTTGGACATAACCCCGCCGATGGGGCATTATTTGTGTTGGCTTGCAAGGTGAGTTCTTCAAGAAGGAAAAGTTCCGGATCGCGGGCTATCGGATGAGTTGCGGATGTTACGTAACAATGCTCAAGCTTGTGACATTCTCTTCAATGCTTTGTGTCCCGAGGAGTTCAACAAGATCAGCCGCCTTGAGAATGCAAAAGAGATTTGGGATACTTTGGTCGAAATGCACGAAGGTACCGAGTCCGTGAAGGAATCAAAGCTAGATGTTCTTCAAGGTCACTTGACAAGTTCAAGATGAAGGAAGGTGAAGGAGTCGCTGAAATGTACTCTAGGCTTGCTCTCATCACCAATGAGATGGCAGGCTTAGGAAGCGAAGAAATGACCGACCGATTCATCATCAAGAAGATTCTCGAGCTTTGGATGGAAAGTATGACACCGTGTGCACTTTGATTCAAATGATGCCAAACTACAAAGATCTCAAGCCTACCAAGTCATTGGAAGGATTGTTGCTCATGAGATGACACTTAAAGATAAGGAAGAGCTTCACAACAAGTCAAGTGGTGCTTACAAAGCTGCAGCTTGAAGCTCCCACATCCTCAAGTGACAAGCTAGTTTCCAATGAAGAGATAAGCCTAATGGTGAAGAACTTCAACAAATTCTACAAGAGTAGAAGCAAGGAAAGAAGCTCAAAGTCTAGATCATATGATGAAAAGAGATCTTCTAGTCGTGATCGAAATCTGCTACAATTGTGGAAGACCCGACACTACTCAAATGAGTGTTCGACTCCCACAAGAGAAGAGAAGAATTCCAAGAAGAAGAAGCTCAAGAGAAGAGTCGCCTCGAAAGAGAGAAGGAGTAGAGATGATCGTTATGAACGAAGATCCTCTCGGAGAAGCAAGGATTCGGAAAGGAAAGACAAGTCATCAAGGAGCTACACAAGAAGAAAACATCAAGCTCATGTTGGTGAATGGGTTTCCGCCCGACCGACAATCACTCCGAAAGAAGCTATCACTCCAACTCCGAATACAGTCAAGATGAAGGTGTTGCCGGTCTTGCTCTCGTGTCCTCCAACTCCAACTCCTATGACATATTTGATTCACCAAATGAGGGAATTGGAAGATGCTTCATGGCAAAAGGCCCCAAGGTATCACATCCTGAGTTTATTGACTTTGATAGTGATGAGGATGACTTGCTTGGTGAAGATGAGCTTTTACATGATAAATCTAGTGAGCTTAGTAATGATGAACATGCTAGTAGTCTTTATAGTCGAGATGAGTCGAATGACAATGCTATGAAGGAGATTGAGCGCCTAACTAAAGAACTAAACACTCTTAAGTTAGCTCATGAAACAACTCAAGAAGATCATAGAGAGCTCCTAAGATCTCATGAGAAGCTACGCTCGAGAAGCTCAATCTAGAGCAAGAACATGAGTTTCTAAAAGCTATCAATGACGATCTTCAAAGAAGAGTTCTTCATATCTTGCCAAACGACTTCTCTTGTCTAATTTCTTGCCACCTATCAAAACTAAGCATGACAAGCATAAGAAAAATTCTTCATCTAGTAGTAACAATAATCATGCTAAATCAAATGTTGTTACTTCTAGTAATTCTCTTGATTCCACTAACAATGTTTCAAGCCAAGTTTCACTTGAGCAAGAAAATAGTCTATTGAAAGGGATTATAGAGAAAGGTGTCTACAAGAGTCTTGCCGAAGCAAGAGCTTTGAGGAAATTGTTCGCAAACAAGGAAGACACCGAAGAATCAAGGAATTGGTTTTGAGCGAAAGTTCAACGCCGAGGGTGTTGAATGGGAAGAAGGTCAATATCCCACTCCAAAGTTTGTCTCTCAAGAGAGAAGTATGATCCTACTTCTTCCAATGAGGAACAAGCTCAAGATGACCTTCCACCACAAGACCACAAGCTAAAAGGCAAGGACAAGCTTCAAGAGGAGATTGATGCATTCATTGAAGCACCCAAGGCCATGGTCAAGTGGGTTCCCAAGGCAACTTCAAGTTCTACTTCAACAAGCTCAACTACTACCCCAAGGATTCCCATCAAGATGATGTGGATCCCAAGAAGAAGAACTAGAGAGTTCTTGAGGGTGACTCCGCCAATATACTTCACTCATATTCATTTTGGCAAGGACTTGTGCAATCAACTTCCACATCTTGCACTAGTTCATGGAGTCACAAACCCTCATGTTGGTAAGTCAAGGGACAAGGTAATCATTGCTTTCATGGACATCATCTATTGTGAACTTCAATCTATGTCCATGGATATTCTTGTTTGTTCCTTGTGGGACTAACCCATGTAGGTATTGAAAGTGCCCGAATCCAAAGGATTGCTCCCAACTCTTGATGATCTTCATCAACATTGAGCATCCACATCTTCAACATCTACATGAAGTCTTCAACGACAACCCAAGGTTAGTTTGACCTTTAAAAGGGTTCTCACATCAAGGGGAGCTTTGCTCTAAAGAAATGAGCTAAAGCATCTTCTAATGATGTGAACACATTAATGCTTTATGGAAAAGTGGTAACCCCACTTGTGCTTAAACGATGAGTATGACCTATGATCAAATGTTCTCATTTGACTCCTAAGTCAATATACTCATATATAGATGACCTAGTCATCGCCAAATTGTGTGCTAGCTGTTAGTGTTTTGTTTGTGCATGTTTGACACATATTTCATTTGCTATCTTATTGTGTGAGCATGTTGGATGCATGATTTTATCCATTCGAGGACATCCATTTGTTGCTTTGGTCTTTTGGATATTTTCTTTTTGACCAAATGGATGGACAAGAATGCCTAAGTTCCTCCCCTAGCTATCTATGCTTTCTTGTCTCAAACTCTATTCATGCTTATATCACAAACTTTGAACAAGACTTTTTCGACAGACCGAGTGAGGAGCACTCGAGCCACCGATCCGTCAAAAGCCTAACTTCCAAAACCTTCTAAGTACTTTCGTCAAACCGATATACTCAAATCGGACAGATCAAATCACTTGATTGATCTAGGTTTTCACCTCGTGAAACCGAAGTTTCAAATTTCGGCGTGATCAAGTGTAATCGCACGCAGCTAACCATCTCGGTCCCACCGAAGTTTTCAAACTCGGTCCCACCGACACCGGCGGTATATATACTCGAGGACGAGCGCTGATTACTTCTTCAAACGCTTCGCCTCAAACCCTTAGCTGCCGCCGCTTTGGTCTCCGGATCGCCTCCGCTGTCGCTCAGGCGCCGCGCCGCTGGTCTCCATCGCCGCCAACGGTTCTTCTCTTCGCGCCGTTGCCGCCAGAGTGAAGCTCCACCGCATTGGGTGAGTTTCATCCTCTCGTGTTCCAATCGCTGATTCTATGCACGATAGGCGCTGCCATGTTTCTTGCCAAGATTGAGATCCTCCTATCCAGCCGCTTAGGTCATAGAACAAATTTCGAGTGAAAATTTTAGGTTAGGTTTCCACCAACACATCTCGGTGTGACCGATTCTGCATTTTCGATCGACCGACGGCCTCCGCCATTGACCGCACTTTTCGTGAAACCGAAGTTGTGCAAATCGGTAAGACCGAAATGAAGATTTAGTGAAACCCTAGTGTCTCGGCTAGATCGAAACCCATTTCGTCCAACCGAAAGTGGTGTATGTGGTCTGTTTAGACATTTCGGTTTCACCGAATTGATAGACTCGGTCAGACCGACATGTATTCTGTGAAAACCTAAAACTAAAGTTTGAACTCATTTTTTTGCAAAATCCTCTAGCTTTGTGATAACTCTTCTTTCTACCTATACCTATTCTATTCACAAAGTTGTCACCATGTCTCAAGGAAGTGACAATGTAACAGGTCTGAGATGCCAGTTGAGATTCCAGAGGCAGCTACAAGTCCAGAGGCAAGCAGTTTTTCAGATGATGGAGAGAGAAGCACTCCAAGTGGACTGCCTGCAGCTGCCACCAGGGCCAGAAGAAAGAGAAACTCTGATGAGGAAGATTCAGACTTCATTGCTGATGAGGAAATAACTTCAAAGCCTAAAAGGCAAGTGGTTGCCAAGAGCTATCAAGGGCAACATTCAAAGAAAGGCACAAGCAAGGTGAAGAAATCCTCTGTTGCACAGAAGCTCAGCATGGAAGAAACCTCCAGCAAGATCAAGAAGACTTCCAAGAGGAAGAGGAAAGTTCATGAAGAGACTGCTGATGATGATGATGATTCTGATGAGGAAGCACCTCAGCCTCCTCGTAGCGAAGTTGATGGGTGATGCCATCGTAAGGGAGCACCTCCAAAAGCTAAGCCTTCAGCTCCAAAGAAAGGCAGCCCAAGCCAAACCAGCCGCCAAGCCAAAGAAGACTGTGAGGAACATACCGCTTCAGAAAAGAAGAAGGACAATGTGCCACCGCAGAATCGATGATGAGGCTCATGTTTTGCTCAAGCTCGCATGTAAACCGCCAGCTCATAATGAAGCTCATCCTCGAGCTGAAAATATGAAGGAGAGAAAGGATAAAGGTCTCAGGCTATGGAGGCAAACAGATCCATATGCCACCAGGAGAAGAACAGCAGTTGACTCAAGATTCCACACTAGAGAGCAACAAGACTTTTATGAGACAAAGCTCATGGACAAGAAGCCAATTGTTGCTGACACCAGATACGTTGACTGGGAATACATCGATAGTGAAGAGCACAGAGACTTTTTCCCACATGTGCATGAAAGCTTCACTGCTTGTGGGATTGCAGAGTTCGTTGGTCAGAAATTGACCGCTCGAACGATGAGATGATCATGCGCTTCTATGCCACCGCACACTTCTATCCAGATGGCAGGATTGTATGGATGATGTATAAGCGTAGATTCCATTCTACTGTTGAAGAATGGAGAGCGCTGCTGAATGCACCTGCTTCAAGGGAAGATGATATTGATGTCTATGGCATTCAAGAAAAATCACGAGTCAATGAAGAACATGTATAATGAGGTAGATGAGAAGGATGTAGAGATATGGAAGCTTGGTTCAGCCTACTACCTTCAGCAGGTCTCCCAACCACCAACACCATTCCGAGGCATACATTGATGCCTAAGTCAGGGACCACCGCATGATAAGAGGGTACTCTATCAACATGCTGCACATTCTAGATCGAAGACACCTTTTAAGGTGATGGACCCGATAGTTGAGACTATCAAGAGGACAAAGAATGACCGTAAGAGGTCGTGTGGGTTTGCTCCGCATATTCAGATGCTCATCAATGCCAAGTTTGGCACGGACACCTACCGTTGGATAGACCCCACTTGCCACCGCAGCTCGAACATGAGGACAACGAGGTTGTGATGACCGAGAATGCTCCCACATCTGTAGAAGGACATGCTAAGTCCGGTTGCTAAACAAGCTAAAGCCGAGAAGGAAGCAAAGCAAGAAAGCCCAAGAGCGCTGCGTAACAACTTCTTGAAGCCACTCAGAGAATTGAGCTACGCCTGCCAAGATAGTGCAATCTCGTGAGAGCCTTGAGAGGATCGTTGAGGATAAGTTCCATGCTCGACGCTGTCGATCAAGTGCAGTCACCGCCAACAAGCTTGATGCGATATCGAGGAAGCTAAGAGGAGAAGGCAGAACTCATGAAGGAGATGGAAGGTGACATGGTCCAGATGACTATGAGCAGCCTGCTGCAAGGCCCACAAAGCCCAGATCAGCTGCTATTCCAAAGGTCGATCCTGTGGCTACTACATCAAGACCTCCTACAGCTCCATCGGCCCAAAGACCAGCTCCAAGATTCACTCCTCCAGCTCCACAGACTTCAGCAGAAGCTGCAGATGCAGCTATCTCCACTCCATCGACGCAGACAGAGCCGCCAGCAGAGTCCCGAGTGACGATTAGCTCTATACCTTTCGAACTTTTGGTAACTTGTTGCCAAAGGGGAGAAATTGTATAGATCATAGGGCTTCGAGAGAGAGAGTGCTCGCTTTTTGCTCTTTCGCTTATGGTTTTCCTTGAGATACTTTTGAGTTCTTTGAGATACTTCGTGTGTTTGATACTACGCTTGTTCTATCTTGATGAGTGCTTGATCATACTGTGCTTAATGTGTGCTTGATGTCTATCATATTCCATTCATATCTTGTATGATCATTTACTCATGTCTTGGTGATTGGGTGCATGCTATTCATTCTTATCATTTTGTGCGCTCCACCAAGATGTATGTGACATGGAAGAGTAACCCATGATCCTAATCGATTGTGCATTTGCATTCAAACGCAAATCTTAAATAATGCACAAATTTAGGGGAGCTCTTGCTTATCACATACTTCTCAAAGCTTATTTATGTTATTCATTGATTATATCATTTGTCGAAGTTTTGATCTATATGTTGTCATCAATTACCAAAAGGGGAGATTGAAAGTGCAACTAATCCCCGTGTGGTTTTGGTAATTAATAACAACATATATATCATTGAACTAATCATTTCTTGAGAATATTTCAGAAAGTTCAAGATATGGGTATGGCAATGACCGATGATGTGGACCCTCAAAATGCTAAGGAAAACATTGGCAAAAGCTCAAGACTCCATTTTTGGTTTAGTGATCCAAGATCACATTGAGTCCATAGGAAAGCCAATACTATTAAAAGGGGTGAGGTTATGATGATGATCCGTTGCTCTAAAGTGCTTAGTGATTTATCTCTCAAACAATCAGCAATCTTTCATTCCAACATAAACTCATAAGTAATCTCGGTCCCACCGATTCCAAACTCACCACACCGAGATGAACCACCTCACCATATAGCCAAACCCTAGAATCTCGGATTTTCCGATTCCAAACTCGGTCATTCCGAATTGGTGTTGCCAAGCTTCAGAATCCTTCAGACTCAAATCGGTGTCACCGAGATGAGAAAGTCGGTCCCACCGAGATTGGCAAACCCTAGACTTTGGAAGAATCGGTCTAACCGAGATTGTATTTTCGGTCCCACTGAAAATCCCAACGCTCACAAGATTTGAACTTTCGGTCCGACCGAGTTGTCAACTTCGGTCCGACCGAGATTGCTCAAATGTGTGTAACGGTTGGATTTTGTGTGGAGGCTATAAATACCCTCCACCTCCTCTTCATTCGTGGAGAGAGCCATCGAAAGAACTACCACTCCTACCTTACATTTCTCGAGAAGAAAACTACCTACCCTTGTGTTGAGATCAAGTTGCTCCACTCCCACCATATGACACTTGATTTCTAGTCTTTCCAAGTTGCTTTCCACTCAATCCTTCCTCCACCACAGCCAAATCAGTGAGGAGAGTTGAGTGTTGGGGAGATTATCATTTGAAGCACAAGAGCAAGGAGTTCATCATCACCAACCCCATCTATTACCTTTTGGAGGGTGGTGCCTCCTAGATTGGTTAGGTGTCGCTTGGGAGCCTCCGCCATGATGTGGAGTTGAACCAAGGAGTTTGTAAGGGCAAGGAGATCGCTTACTTCGTGAAGATCTACCCCGAGTAAGGCTAGTCCTCCGTGGGCGAAGCCATGATGGCATAGACAAGGTTGCTTCTTCGTGGACCCTTCGTGGGTGGAGCCTCCGTGGACTCAAGCAGCCGCTACCCTCCGTGGGTTGAAGTCTCCATCAACGTGATTGACGATAGCACCACCTATCGGAACCACGAGAAAAATCTCCGTGTTCCATTGCGCTTGCTCTTCTCCACCTCTCATTTACTATACGTGCAATTTACTTTCCGCTGCCATAACTCTAGAATTGCATGTGTAGGGTGATACTTGACTTGGTTATCATTGTGAACTTGCTAAGAAACTACTCCAATCAAAAGGCAAAATTTTAAGTTGTCAAGTAGTCTAATCACCCCCTCTAGACATACTCATCCGATCCTACTTAAGAAACATACGGGACGGATGTCCGCACAGCCGATCGCGCCTGTGCGAGACTTGAGGCGTCGCTCTCCGCGGCAGCTTTGATGGGCGTCCAGAGGGCTGATTCAGCGGGCGTGCCGCCTCCAGCGTAACCAGCGGTGGGCGCGGCGCTGGAGGCCTCGACGTCCAGATTCGCCGAACTTGCGGCACCAGTCTCCCGAGCTTGCGGCGCCGAGCTCGTCCTCTCAAGCCGGCGGCGTGCCGGCACGGCGACCTGAAGAAGCAGCCGCGCCTCGGCATCGTCTGTAGTCGGAGGATCCTGTGGGTCCACCGGCTGCTTGCCATCTTGACCTCCTAGACGGAGGCGGAGGCGGCGGGCGGCGGCGTGGGTGTCCGAGCTCAAGCGTTGCCGCCCTCCTCCACGAGAGGGTTCTCGGTGCCGACCTCTCCGGTCTGCCCCGTGAACTCCAGGGCCGGCGGCGCCGACGACAACGGAGGGACGAGCATCGCCAATCGGCGACGCGCGACCTCCTCAGCACGCCGCTTCGTCGCGGCGGCAGTCTCGGCCTCCTCCAGTCTCCTCTGGGCATTGGCGGCCGCCTTCTCAGCCTCCGCCTTCTCCAGGCGGTCGGCCTCCTCTTCGTCGCGCTTCTCCCGCGCGTTCCGCTCCGTCGCCTCCCGAAGGTCGGCGGCGGGATCGACCCGCCGAGTGTTGGCGGATGTCTCTACCGACCCCATGACAGAGGGGACGGCGGCTCTCTCAAGGGAGAGGGGAGCTCTGGAGAAGACCGGAGGGAAAATTAAAGAAGACTCGGATAAGATCCAACAAAGAAAATGAAAGAGTAAAAAAGACTCACGCGGAAACTAGTGGCGGCCTTCTCACTTCCCTTCGGAAGCGGTTGGCCTTCGCGGCCGCCTCCTCCCGCTTGGTCGCGGCGGCCGCCCCCTTGAACTTCTTCTGTTTGCCGCCGGGCGCGCTCGGCCCGGCGTGACGCCTCTTTGCGCCGACTTGGCCGGAGGGGCCGGCCCTCGACTGGCGGCGTGGGACGACTTCCACGTCGGCGTCGTCCTCGGGCCAGTCGGCGAAGGTGGCTGATGGCCTGAGGCCGCCGTCCGCCCCCTCTCCGCCGCCTTCGGTGTCGGCCTCCAGCGCTGCCGCCCCCAAGTCGGGGTCATCGACATCACTGTCCTCGCAATCTGGGACGTAGTCGCGGGGCTCTCTCATGGCGCCGGCTGCGGGCGCCGAGAGGGGACTCTGCCAGAAGAAACCAACGATGATTAGAGTCCGGAGTCGGCTGCAAAGAGGATTAAGCTATAGAAGGATGCGACTTACCATTGGAGGGGGGTTGTCGCGCGAGTACGGCTCCTTGCCGAACTGCCAGTTCTCCGTGAACTCGCAGTGCGCGATGTGGTTCACCAAGTTCGCCACCTCCGCGCGGGGCATTTCCTTGGTGCTCAGCCGGCTCGGATCGTGGCGGCCGCTCATCTGACAGATGAGGTGAGGCCGGCCCTGGAGCGGGAGGACTCGGCGCACCACGAAGGCGGCCAGAAGATCGGATCCGACGAGGCCCTCCGACTGCAGATGGGAACTGGTCGCGCCACGGAGCCGGCTCCGGAGGGGGACAGCGACTTGGACCGGTGGGACCAACTGGCAAGCCTGCCAGTCAGAGGCTCGGGGTCGAAGGGCGGCAAATTGACCCAGTCGCCGTCGGTGGAGATGTTCTTCACGTAGAAGTAAGATTTCTGCCACATCTTCACCGACTTCACCAACGAGATGGGAGGGAAAGGGTTGTCGGCACCTTTGGGAGAAGCCTACTTGATTAGAATTTGCTAGAATACTCTATGTGCTTCACTTATATCTTTTGAGCTTGATAGTTTTTGCTCTAGTGCTTCACTTATATCTTTTAGAGCATGGTGGTGTCTTAATTTTGAAGAAATTACTAGTCTCTCATGCCTCACTTATATCTTTTTGAGAGTCTTTTAGAACAGCATGGTATTTGCTATGGTTTTAAAGTTGGTCCTAGAATGATGAGCATCCAACTTGGGTATAATAAAAACTATCATAGAAAAATAATTGGATGCTATGATCAAATATGATGCTTGATAATTGTTTTGAGATATGGAGGTAGTGATATTAAAGTCATGCTAGTTGGGTGATTATGAATTTAAAGAATGCTTGTGTTATAGTTTGTGATTCCCGTTGTCGGAGTAATGGGCCACGGGTAGGCCGACCCGGGACCCAGGATCTTTCAAGACATCGGGGCAGGCCGCCCTCTGCCGAGTCCCACCGGCGACCTTGGAGGCCGAGTCCCAGAGGGCGATCCCCCAAAAAGCCGAGTCCCAGACGACGACCTTAAAGCAAGCCGACTCCCGGCTTGCGACCTCCAGGAGTGCCGACTATGGGAGTCGGCCCGCGACCTTTCACGAAGACCGATGCAGGGTACGGCCCCGACGTGGCCGTCCCTTCTTGCCTACGAGGGGTTGGCATGGCTATAGTGAGCCGTGTCGCCGGGAGATCTCCGGCGAGGCGCGGCACTGTTGTCATGCCTCCCCTGACCTCAGCCACAGTGCATAATGCACTGTGCCCACGACGCCGGCCTGTACGGCCCAGAGATCGCAGGGCCACCCGTCAGTGGGTGAATCAGAGACGGCAGAGCGCCAGAAGACGACCTTGAGGGAGTCGGCCTCCACGGAGTCGGCCACCTCCCCGCCAGGGCCCCGCAAGCCATAAACCAGATTGGACGGGGAGTGGCGACAGTGATCGCCTGACAGACGGCGGCACTGTTGCCACGACCCCATGACCAAGCCTGTGTCATCAGGAGTACCTCACAGTGTTCGGCCTGTCCGCGGGACCCACCAGTCGGCGGGCCCCAGAAGCCGGCAAGAAGGACGGCGGCGTGAGTGTCAGACAGCTGGGGGCCACGCCCAGTCAGATTACTCTTGTACCCCCGGGGGGTAGGCCTATATAAACCCCCCGGGGCACCCATGCAAAGGGTTCGGCCTTTGATAGAGTTAGACACATAGACAAGGGAAGAGAGAGCCAGCCTAGCTCCCTTTTGCCTCCCGATACAACTCTAGGAGCACCTTTGTAACCATTTCGCCATAGTGACCATGCGGAGACCCCGTAGAGCAGCAGTAGGGGTGTTATCTCCCCGGAGAGCCCCGAAGCTGGGTAAGATCCGCCGGCGTGCATGTCTGCGCCTCATCCCGTTTCCAGGCACCAGCGACGTTCTACTCGCCCCCACCATGATAAGCCATCCTTTGGCATATGTCGCACCCAACCCCCGACACCCGTAGCATGCACGTATGGTGAACCGCTTTGTGATGAAGTTGGAGCACAATTTTATTTATTGATTGTCTTCTTTATAAGTGGCGGTCGGGGACGAGCGATGGTCTTTTCCTACCAATCTATCCCCCTAGGAGCATGCGCGTAGTGCTTTTGTTTTTGATGACTTGTAGATTTTTGCAACAACTACATGAGTTCTTTTGACTAATGTTGAGTCCATGGATTATATGCACCTCACCCTTCCACCATTGCTAGCCTCTCTTGTGCCACGCAACTTTCGCCGGTACCATACACCCACCATATACCTTCCTCAAAACAGCCACCATACCTACCTATTATGGCATTTCCATAGCCATTCTGAGATATATTGCCATGCAACTTTCCACCGTTCCGTTCATATGACACGCATTACTTTTGTCATATTGCTCCTTGCATGATCATGTAGTTGGCATTGTATTTGTGGCAAGGCCACCTTCATAATTTTCATACATGTCGCTCTTGATTCATTGCATATCCCGGTACACCGCCGGAGGCATTCATATAGAGTCATATCTTGTTCTAGCTTTGAGTTGTAAATTCATAAAAGTGTGATGATCTTCATTATTAGAGCATTGTCCTAGTGAGGAAAGGATGATGAAGACTATGATTCCCCCACAAGTCGGGATGAGACTTCGGACTTTACAAAAAAAAGAGAAAGGCCAAAAAGAAAAAAAAAAGAAAAAAAGGCCAAAGAAAAAAAAATGAGAGAAAAAGAGAGAAGGGACAATGCTACTATCTCTTTTTCCACACTTGTGCTTTAAGAGAGCACCATGACCTTCATGATAGAGAGTCTCATATGTTGTCACTTTCATATACTAGTGGGAATTTTTCATTATAGAACTTGGCTTGTATATTCCAATGATGGGCTTTCTCAAAAGTGCCCTAGGTCTTCGTGAGCAAGCAAGTTGGATGCACACCCACTTAGTTTCTTTTGTTGAGCTTTCATATATTTATAGCTCTAGTGCATCCGTTGCATGGCAATCTCTACTCACTCACATTGATATCTATTAATGGCATCTCCATAGCCCGTTGATACGCCTAGTTGATGTGAGACTATCTCCTTTTTTTTGTCTTCTCCTCAACCACCATTCTATTCCATATAAAGTGCTATGTCCATGGCTCACGCTCATGTATTGCGTGAAAGTTGAAAAAGTTTGAGATTATTAAAGTATGAAATAATTTCTTGGCTTGTCATCGGGGTTGTGCATGATTAAATACTTTGTGTGCTGAAGATAGAGCAACAGCCAGACTATATGATTTTGTAGGGATAACTTTCTTTGGCCATAGTATTTTGAGAAGACATGATTACTTTGATTAGTATACTTGAAGTATCACCATTTTCATGTTAATATGAACTTTTGTTTTGTATCATTTGGATCTGAACATTCATGCCACAATAAAGAAAATTACGTTGAGAATTATGCTAGGTAGCATTCCACATCAAAAATTCTTTTTTTATCATTTACCTACTCGAGGACGAGCAAGAATTAAGCTTGGGGATGCTTGATACGTCTCCAACGTATCTATAATTTTTGATTGTTCCATGCTATTATATTACCCCTTTTGGATGTTTATGGGCTTTATTTTACACATTTATATCATTCTTGGGACTAACCTACTAACCGGAGGCCCAACCCGTATTGCTGTTCTTTTGCCTATTTCAGTATTTCAAAGAAAAGGAATATCAAACTGAGTCCAAACGGAATGAAAACTTCGGGAGCATGATTTTTGGAACGAACGTGATCTAGAGGACTTGGAGTGCAAGTCAAGAAGCAGCCAAAGCTTCCACGAGATAGGAGGGCGCGCCCCCCATATAGGGCGCGCCCTTGTCTTGTGGGCCCCTCGGGCATCCACTGACGTACTTCTTCCTCCTATATAAGCCTACGTACCCCGAAAACATCCAGGGGCAAATGAAACACAATTTCCACCACCGTAACCTTCTGTATCCATGAGATCCCATCTTGGAGCCATCGCCCACGCTCCGCTGGAGGGGGAATCGACCACGGAGGGCTTCTACATCAACATCCTTGCCCCGCTGATGAGTTGTGAGTAGTTTACCACAGACCTACGGGTCCATAGTTATTAGCTAGATGGCTTCTTCTCTCTTTTTGGATCTCAATACAATGTTCTCCCCCTCTCTTGTGGAGATCTATTCGATGTAAACTCTTTTTGCGGTGTGTTTGTCGAGATCCGATGAATTGTGGGTTTATGATCAAGTTTATCTATGAATAATATTTGAATCTTCTCTGAATTCTTTTATGTATGATTGAGTTATCTTTGGAAGTCTCGTCGAATTATCAGTTTGGTTTGGCCTACTAGATTGATCTTTCTTGCCATGGGAGAAGTGAAGGAAATATGCCCTAGAGGCAATAATAAAGTTATTATTTATTTCCTCATATCATGATAAATGTTTATTATTCATGCTAGAATTGTATTAACCGGAAACATGATACATGTGTGAATACATAAACAAACTTAATGTCACTAGTATGCCTCTACTTGACTAGCTAATTAATCAAAGATGCTTATGTTTCCTAACCATAGACATGTGTCGTCATTTGATTAACGGGATCACATCATTAGGAGAATGATGTGATTGACTTGACCCATTCCGTTAGCTTAACACTTGATCGTTTAGTATGTTGCTATTGCTTTCTTCATGACTTATACAAGTTCCTATAACTATGAGATTATGCAACTCCCATTTACCGGAGGAACACTTTGTGTGCTACCAAACGTCACAACATAACTGGGTGATTATAAAGGAGCTCTATAGGTGTCTCCAAAGGTACATGTTGAGTTGGCGTATTTCGAGATTAGGTTTTGTCACTCCGATTGTCGGAGAGGTATCTCTGGGCCCTCTCGGTAATGCACATCACTATAAGCCTTGCAAGCAATGCAACTAATGAGTTAGTTATGGAATGATGCATTACGTAACGAGTAAAGAGACTTGCCGGTAATGAGATTGAACTAGGTATTAGGATACGGACGATTGAATCTCGGGCAAGTAACATAACGATGACAAAGGGAACAATGTATGTTGTTATGCGGTTTGACCGATAAAGATATTCATAGAATATGTAGGAGCCAATATGAGCATCCACGTTCCGCTATTGGTTATTGACCGGAAACGAGTCTCGGTCATGTCTGCATAGTTCTCGAACCCGTAGGGTCCGCACGTGTAAGGTTTCGATGACAATTATATTATGAGTTTATGTGTTTTGATGTCCTGAATTTTGTTTGGAGTGCCGGATGAGATTACGGACATGACGAGGAGTCTCGAAATGGTCGAGACATGAAGATTGATATATTGGAAGCCTATATTTGGATGTCAGAAGTGTTCCGGGTGAAATCGGGATTTTACCGGAGAACCGGGAGGTTACCGGAACCCCTCGGGGGCTTAATGGACCTACATGGGCCTTAGTGGAGAAGAGGAGAGGAGGAAAGGGCTGGGCCATGTGCCCCTCCCCCCTAGTCCGAATAGGACAAGGAGAGGGGGGCGGCACCCCCCCTTTCCTTCCTCTCTCCCTCCTCCTTCCCCCATTCTCCTAGTCCAACAAGGAAAGGAGGGAGTCCTACTCCGGGCGGGAGTAGGACTCCCCTTGGCGGGCCCCTCCTAGGCCGGCCGCCCCTCCCCCCTGGCTCCTTTATATACGGGGCCAAGGGGGCACCTCTAGACACAACAATTGATCTCTTGATTTCTTAGCCGTGTGCGGTGCCCCCTCCACCATAGTCCTCGATAATATTGTAGCGGTGCTTAGGCGAAGCCTTGCGACGGTAGAACATCAAGATCGTCACCACGCTGTTGTGCTGACGGAACTCTTCCCCGACATTCTGTTGGATTGGAGTACCGGGATTGTCATCGAGCTGAACGTGTGCTAGAACTCAGAGGTGTCGTAGTTTCGGTGCTTTGATTGGTCGGGCCGTGAAGACGTACGACTACATCAACCGTGTTGTTCTAACGCTTCTGCTTTCGGTCTACGAGGGTACATGGACAACACTCTCCCCTCTCATTGCTCTGCATCACCATGATCTTGCATGTATGTAGGAATTTTTTTGAAATTACTACGTTCGCCAACAACGGCATCCGAGCCAGGTTTTATGCGTAGATGTTTTATGCACGAGTAGAACACAAGTCAGTTGTGGGCGATACAAGTCATACTGCTTAACAGCATGTCATACTTTGGATCGGCGGTATTGTTGGATGAAGCGGCCCGGACTGACATTACGCGTACGCTTACGCGAGACTGGTTCTACCGACGTGCTTCACACACAGGTGGCTGGCGGGTGTCTGTTTCTCCAACTTTAGTTGAACCGAGTGTGGCTACGCCCGGTCCTTGCGAAGGTTAAAACAACACTAACTTGACAAACTATCGTTGTGGTTTTGATGCGTAGGTAAGAACGGTTCTTGCTCAGCCCTTAGCAGCCACATAAAATTTGCAACAACAAAGTAGAGGATGTCTAACTTGTTTTTGCAGGGCATGTTGTGATGTGATATGGTCAAGACGTGATGCTATATTTTATTGTATGAGATGATCATGTTTTGTAACGAAGTTATCGGCAATCGGCAGAGCCATATGGTTGTCGCTTTATTGTATGAAATGCAAGCATCTGTAATTGCTTTACTTTATCACTAAGCGGTAGCGATAGTCGTAGAAGCAATAGATGGCGTGGCGACAACGATGCAACGATGGATATCAAGGTGTCATGCGGTGGCGATGGTGATCACGACGGTGCTTGGAGATGGAGATCACAAGCACAAGATGATGATGGCCATATCATATCACTTATATTGATTGCATGTGATGTTTATCCTTTATGCATCTTATCTTGCTTTGATTGACGGTAGCATTTTAAGATGATCTCTCACTAATTATCAAGAAGTGTTCTCCCAGTATGCACCGTTGTGAAAGTTCTTCGTGCGGAGACACCATGTGATGATCGGTGTGATAGGCTCTACGTTCAAATACAGCGGGTGCAAAACAGTTGCACACGCGAATACTCGAGGTTAAACTTGACGAGCCTAGCATATACAGATATGGCCTCGGAACACGGAGACCGAAAGGTCGAGGGTGAATCATATAGTAGATATGATCAACATAGTGATGTTCACCATTGAAAACTACTCCATCTCACGTGATGATCGGACATGGTTTAGTTGATTTGGATCACGCAATCACTTTGATGACTAGAGAGATGTCTGTCTAAGTGGGAGTTCTTAAGTAATATGATTAATTGAACTTAAATTTATCATGAACTTAGTACCTAATAGTATTTTGCTTGTCTATGTTTGTTGTAGATAGATGGCTCGTGCTGTTGTTCCGTTGAATTTTAATGTGTTCCTTGAGAAAGCTAAGTTGAAAGATGATGGTAGCAATTACACGGACTAGGTCCATAACTTGAGGATTATCCTCATTGCTGCACAGAAGAATTACGTCCTGGAAGCACCGCTGGGTGCCAACCTGCTGCAGATGCTGGCCAGCGATGTTAAGAACGTCTGGCGAGCAAAGCCGATGACTACTCGATAGTTCAGTGTGCCATGCTTTACAGCTTGGAACCGGGTCTTCAACGACTTTTTGAACGTCATGGAGCATATGAGATGTTCCAGGAGTTGAAGTTAATATTTCAAGCAAATGCCCGGATTGAGAGATATGAAGTCTCCAATAAGTTCTATAGCTGTAAGATGGAGGAGAATAGTTACATCGGTGAACATATACTCAAAATGTCCAGGTATAATAATCACTTGATTCAACGGGAGTTAATCTTCACGATTATAGTGTCATTGATGAATTCTTCAATCACGCCACCAAGCTACAAGAGCTTCGTGATGAACTATAATATGCAAGGGATGTACAATACTATTCGAGCTCTTCCCAATGCTAAAAGCTGCGAAGGTAGAAATCAAGAAGGAGCATCAAGTGTTGATGGTCAATAAGACCACCGAGTTTCAAGAAAAGGGTAAAGGGAAGAAGAAGGAACTTCAAGAAGAACAGCAAACAAGTTGCTGCTCAAGAGAAGAAACCCAAGTCTGGACCTAAGCACGAGGCCGAGTGCTTCTACTACAAGCGGTGGACCTTTGGAAGCGAACTGCCCCAAGTATTTGGCGGATAAGAAGGATGGCAAGGTGAACAAAGGTATATGTGATATACATGTTATTGATATGTACCTTACTAATGCTCGCAGTAGCACCTGGGTATTTGATACTGGTTCTATTGCTAATATTTGCAACTCGAAATAGGGCTACAGATTAAGCAAAGATTGGCTAAGGACGAGGTGACGATGCGCGTGGGAAATGGTTCCAAAGTCGATGTGATCGCAGTTGGCACGCTACCTCTACATCTACCATCGGGATTAGTTTTAGACCTGAATAATTGTTATTTGGTTCCAGCGTTGAGCATGAACATTATATCTGGATCTTGTTTGATGCAAGACGGTTATTCATTTAAATCGAAAAATAATGGTTGTTCTATTTATACGAGTAATATCTTTTATGGTCATGCACCCTTGAAGAGTGGTCTATTTTATTAAATCTCGATAGTAGTGATACACATATTCATAATGTTGAAGTCAAAAGATGCAGAGTTGATAATGATAGTGCAACTTATTTGTGGCACTTGCCGTTTAGGTCATATTGGTGTAAAGCGCATGAAGAAACTCCATACCGATGGACTTCGGAATCACTTGATTATGAATCACTTGGTACTTGCGAACCGTACCTCATGGGCAAGATGACTAAAACGCCTTTCTCCGGAACTATGGAGCGAGCAACTGATTTGTTGGAAATCACACATACTGATGTATGTGGTCCAATGAATATTGAGGCTCATGGCGGTATCGTTATTTTCTCACCTTCACAGATGATTTGAGCAGATATGGGTATATCTACTTGATGAAACACAAGTCTGAAACATTTGAAAAGTTCAAAGAATTTGAGTGGAGTGGAAAATCATCGTAACAAGAAAATAAAATTTCTACGATCGATCGTGGAGGAGAATATTTGAGTTACGAGTTTAGTTTACAGTTGAAACAATGCGGAATAGTTTCACAACTCACGCCACCCAGAACACCACAACGAAATGGTGTGTCCGAACGTCGAAATCGTACTTTACTAGATATGGTGCCATCTATGATGTCTCTTACTGATTTACCGCTATCGTTTTGGGGTTATGCTTTAGAGACGGCCGCATTCACGTTAAATAGGGCACCATCAAAATCCGTTGAGACGACGCCTTATGAACAGTGGTTTGGCAAGAAACCAAAGTTGTCGTTTCTGAAAGTTTGGGGCTGCGATGCTTATGTGAAGAAACTTCAACCAGATAAGCTCGAACCCAAATCGAGATGTGTCTTCATAGGATACCCAAAAGAGACTATTGGGTACACCTTCTATCACAGATCTGAGAGCAAGATTTTTGTTGCTAAATTTGGATCCTTTCTAGAGGAGTTTCTCTCGAAAGAAGTGAGTGGGAGGAAAGTAGAACTTGATGAGGTAACTATACCTGCTCCCTTATTGGAAAGTAGTTCATCACAAGAACCGATTCATGTGACAAATACTCCAATCGGTGAGGAAGCTAATGATAATGATCATGAAACTTCAGATCAAGTTACTAGTGAACCTCGTGGGTCGACGAGTAAGATCCGCACTGTGAGTGGTACAGTAATCCTATTACGGAAGTCATGTTGCTTGACCATGGCGAACCTACGAACTATGAGGAAGCGATGATGAGCCCAGATTCATAAAATGGCTTGAGGCCATGAAATCTGAGATGGGATCCATGTATGAGAAAGAAGTATGTGAAGGAAATATGCCCTAGAGGCAATAATAAAGTTATTATTTATTTCCTCATATCATGATAAATGTTTATTATTCATGCTAGAATTGTATTAACCGGAAACATAATACATGTGTGAATATATAGACAAGCAGTGTCACTAGTATGCCTCTACTTGACTAGCTTGTTAATCAAAGATGGTTATGTTTCCTAACCATGAATAAGGAGTTGTTATTTGATTAACAAGGTCACATCATTAGTTGAATGATCTGATTGACATGACCCATTCCGTTAGCTTAGCACACGATCGTTTAGTATGTTGCTATTGCTTCCTTCATGACTTATACATGTTCCTATGACTATGAGATTATGCAACTCCGTTTACGGAGGAACACTTTGTGTGCTACCAAACGTCTGGCGTAATCGGGTGATTATAAAGGTGCTCTGGTGTGTCTCGAAGGTACTTGTTGAGTTGGCGTATTTCGAGATTAGGATTTGTCACTCTGAATGTCGGAGAGGTATCTCTGGGCCCTCTCGTGTCGCATCACTTAAGCCTTGCAAGCATTTCAACTAATGAGTTAGTTGTGAGATGATGTATTACGGAACGAGTAAAGAGACTTGCCGTAACGAGATTGAACTAGGTATTGGATACCGACGATCGAATCTCGGGCAAGTAACATACCGATGACAAAGGAACAATGTATGTTGTTGTGCGGTTTGACCGATAAAGATCTTCGTAGAATATGTAGGAACCAATATGGGCATCAAGTCCGCTATTGGTTATTGACCGGAGACATGTCTCGGTCATGTCTACATTATTCTCGAACCGTAGAATCCGCACGCTTAAGGTTTCGATAGCGGTTATATTATGAGTTTATGTATTTTGATATACGAAGGTTGTTCGAGTCCGGATATGATCACGGACATGACGAGGAGTCTCGAAATGGTCGAGACATAAAGATTGATATATTGGACGGATATATTTGGACACCGAAAGGTTCCGAGAAGTTTGGAGCTCCGGAGGTTACTGGAACCCCGGGAGGTATATGGGCCTTATTGGGCCCATGTAGGAGGAAGAGAGAAGGAGCAAGGGGTTGGGCGCCAAGCCCAATCCGACTGGGGAGGGGGCCGCCCCTTTCCTTTCTCCTTCCCCTCTCTTCCTTCCTACTACTAGTACTACTTCCTAATACTAGTACTCCTTCCTTCCCCTCCAAATAAGATAAGGAAAGAGAGGGAAACCTACTTGGAGTAGGTTTCCCCCCTATGGCGCCCCCCCTTGAGGCCGGCCACCTCCTCCCTCCCTCCTTTATATCACGGGGTAGGGGGCACCCTAGGACACACAAGTTGATCATTGATCGTTCCTTAGCCGTGTCGGTGCCCCCTCCACGATATTACACCTCGATCATATTGTAGCGGTGCTTAGGCGAAGCCTGCGGCAGAGAACATCAAGATCGTCCTGCGTCAGTCGTCTTGTGGAACTCCCCTCGGAGCCTCTCTTGGATTGGAGATCGAGGGTGCGTCATCGAGCTGTCTGCGTGTCAAGAACTTCGGAGGTGCCGAGTAACGGTGCTTGGATCGGTTGGACCGGGAGGACGTCGACTACTTCCTCTACGTTGTGTCAACGCTTCCGCTTCGGTCTACGAGGGTACGTAGGCAACACTCTCCCCTCTCATTGCTATGCATCACCATGATCTTGCGTGTGCGTAGGAAATTTTTTGAAATTACTACGTTCCCCAACAGTATGGACTTTGGTAGACTTGCCCGATGATCGGCAAGCCATCGAGAATAAATGGATCTTCAAGAAGAAGACTGACGCTGATGGTAATGTAACTGTCTACAAAGATCGACTTGTTGCGAAAGGTTTTCGACAAGTTCAAGGGGTTGACTACGATGAGACTTTCTCACCCGTAGCGATGCTTAAGTCTGTCCGAATCATGTTAGCAATTACCGCATTTTATGATTATGAAATATGGCAAATGGATGTCAAAACTGCATTCCTGAATGGATTTCTGAAAGAAGAGTTGTATATGATGCAACCAGAAGGTTTTGTCGATCAAAAGGTGCTAACAAAGTGTGCAAGCTCCAGCAATCCATTTATGGACTGGTGCAAGCCTCTCGGAGTTGGAATAAACACTTTGATAGTGGATCAAAGCATATGGTTTTATACAGACTTTTGGAGAAGCCTGTATTTACAAGAAAGTGAGTGGGAGATTTGTAGCATTTCTGATATTATATGTAGATGACATATTGTTAATTGGAAATGATATAGAATTTCTGGATAGCATAAAGGGATACTTGAATAAAAGTTTTTCGATGAAAGACCTCGGTGAAGCTGCTTACATATTGGGCATCAAGATCTATAGAGATAGATCAAGACGCTTAATTGGACTTTCACAAAGCACATACCTTGATAAAGTTTTGAAAAAATTCAAAATGGATCGAGCAAAGAAAGGGTTCTTGCTCAGTATTACAATGTGTGAAGTTGAGTCAGACTCAATGCCCGACCACAACAGAAGATAGAGAGAAATGAAAGATGGTCCTTATGCTTCAGCCATAGGCTCTATCATGTATGCAATGCTGTGTACCGGACATGATGTATGCTTAGCAATAAGTTTAGCGAGGAGGTACCAAAGTAATCCAGAGTGGATCATTTGGACAGCGGTCAAGAATATCCCAAATACGAAAAGGACTAAGGATATGTTTCTCGTTTATGGAGGTGACAAAGAGCTAGTCGTAAATGGTTACGTTGATGCAAGCTTTGACACTGATCCGGACGATTCTAAATCGCAAACCGGATACGTGTTTATATTGAACGGTGGAGCTGTCAGTTGGTGCAGTTCTAAACAAAGCGTCGTGGCGGGATCTACATGTGAAGCGGAGTACATAGCTGCTTCGAAAGCAGCAAATGAAGGAGTCTGGATGAAAGATTTCATTTCCGATCTAGGTGTCATACCTAGTGCATCGGGACCAATGAAGATCTTCTGTGATAATACTGGTGCAATTGCCTTGGCAAAGGAATCCAGATTTCACAAGAGGACCAAGCACATCAAGAGATGCTTCAACTCCATCCGGGACCAAGTCCAGGTGGGAGACATAGAGATTTGAAATATACATACATATCTGAATGTTGCAGACCCATTGACTAAGCCTCTTCCACGAGCAAAACATGATCAGCACCAAGACTCCATGGGTGTTAGAATCATTACTGTGTAATCTAGATTATTGACTCTAGTGCAAGTGGGAGACTGAAGGAAATATGCCCTAGAGGCAATAATAAAGTTATTATTTATTTCCTCATATCATGATAAATGTTTATTATTCATGCTAGAATTGTATTAACCGGAAACATGATACATGTGTGAATACATAGACAAACTTAATGTCACTAGTATGCCTCTACTTGACTAGCTCATTAATCAAAGATGGTTAAGTTTCCTAACCATAGACATGTCTTGTCATTTGATTAACGAGATCACATCATTAGGAGAATGATGTGATTGACTTGACCCATTCCGTTAGCTTAGCACTTGATCATTTATTATGTTGCTATTGCTTTCTTCATGACTTATACAAGTTCCTATAACTATGAGATTATGCAACTCCCGTTTATCGGAGGAACACTTTGTGTGATACCAAACGTCACAACGTAACTGGGTGATTATAAAGGAGCTCTACAGGTGTCTCCAAAGGTACATGTTGAGTTGGCATATTTCGAGATTAGGTTTTGTCACTCCGATTGTCGGGGAGGTATCTCTGGGCCCTCTCGGTAATGCACATCACTATAAGCCTTGCAAGCAATGTAGCTAATGAGTTAGTTCTGAATGATGCATTACGTAGCGAGTAAAGAGACTTGCAGTCACGAGATTGAACTAGGTATTAGGATACCGACGATCGAATCTCGGGCAGTAACATACCGATGACAAAGGGAACAACGTATGTTGTTATGCGATTTGACCGATAAAGATCTTCGTAGAATATGTAGGAGCCAATATGAGCATCCAGGTTCCGCTATTGGTTATTGACCGGAAACGAGTCTCGGTCATGTCTACATAGTTCTCGAACCCGTAGGGTCCGCACGCTTAAGGTTTTGATGACAGTTATATTATGAGTTTATGAGTTTTGATGTACTGAAGTTCGTTCGGAGTCCCGGATGAGATTACAGACATGACAAGGAGTCTCGAAATGGTCGAGACATGAAGACTGATATATTGGAAGCCTATATTTGGATGTCGGAAGTGTTCCGGGTGAAATCGGGATTTTACCGGAGAACCGGGAGGTTACCGGAACCCCCCAGGGGCTTAATGGGCCTACATGGGCCTTAGTGGAGAAGATGAGAGGAGTCAAGGGCTAGGCCGCGCGCCCCTCCCCCTAGTCCGAATAGGACAAGGAGAGGGGGGCGGCGCCCCCCCTTTCCTTCCTCTCTCCCTCCTCCTTCCCCCTTCTCCTAGTCCAACAAGGAAAGGAGGGAGTCCTACTCCGGTGGGAGTAGGACTCCCCTTGGCGCGCCCTCCTGGGCCGGCCGCCCCTCCCCCTGCTCCTTTATATCACGGGGCAAGGGGCACCTCTAGATACAACAATTGATCTCTTGATCTATTAGCCGTGTCGGTGCCCCCTCCACCATAGTAAATCGATAATATTGTAGTGATGCTTAGGCGAAGCCTGTGACGGTAGAACATCAAGATCGTCCTGCCACGCCGTCGTCTTGGAACTCTTCCTGACATTCTGCTGGAGCGGATACGGGATCGTCATCGAGCTGAGCGTGTGCTAGAACTCGGAGGTGCCGTGGTTTGATTGCTTGATCGGTCGGGCCGTGAAGACGTACGACTACATCAACCGCGTTTTTCGAACGCTTCCGCTTTCGGTCTACGAGGGTACGTGGATAACAATCTCCCCTCTCCTTGCTATGCATCACCATGATCTTGCATGTGCGTAGGATTTTTTTTGAAATTACTACGTTCCCCAACAAGAAGTGCTTAGCTTTGGGTTCAATCTTGCGGTGTCCTTACCCAGTGACAGAAAGGGTTGTAAGGCATGTATTGTATTGTTGCCATCGAGGATAAAAAGATGGGGTTTACATCATATTGCTTGAGTTTATTCCTCTACATCATGTCATCTTGCTTAATCGTTACTCTGTTCTTATGAACTTAATACTCTAGATGCGGCGAGTCGATCGATGTGTGGAGTAATAGTAGTAGATGCAGGCGAGTCGATCTACTTGTCACAGACGTGATGCCTATATACTGATCATGCCTAGATAATCTTATAATTATTAAGCTTTTCTATCAATAGCTCGACAAGAATTTGTTCACCCACCGTAATACTTATGCTATCTTGAGACAAGCCACTAGTGAAAGCTATGGCCCCGGGTTGATCGTCTCAACATATCTACTTTTCCAAACACTTTTGCCCTTGTTTTGGACTCTAACTTGCATGATTTGAATGAAACTAACCCGGATGGCGCTATTTTCAGCAGAACTGCCATGATGTTGTTTTATGTGTAGAAAAGAAAAGTTCTTGGAATGTCACGAAATCCACGGAGGCACTTTTCGAACTAATAAGAATTTTTGGCGAAAGAATCAAGGCCGGGGCCCACGGCTGTCCACGAGAGCAGGTAGCGCCCTCCTATCTCGTGGGCCCCCTGGACACCTCCCGACCTCAACTCCAACTCCATATATACCGTCTCGGGGAGAAAAAAATCAAGGAAAATGTTTCATCGCGTTTTACGACATGAAGCTGCCGCCAAGCCCTAATCTCACTCGGGAGGGCTGATCTGGAGTCCGTTCGGGGCTCCGGAGAGGGGGATTCATCGCCGTCGTCATCATCAACCATCCTCCATCACCAATTTCATGATGCACACCGCCGTGCGTGAGTAATTCCATCGTAGGCTTGCTGGACGGTGGTGGGTTGGATGAGATTTACCATGTAATCAAGTTAGTTTTGTTAGGGTTTGATCCCTAGTATCCGCTATGTTCTGAGATTGATGTTGCTATGACTTTGCTATGCTTAATGCTTGTCACTTGGGCCCGAGTGCCATGATTTCAGATCTGAACCTATTATGTTTTCATGAATATATGTGTGTTCTTGATCCTATCTTGCAAGTCTATAGTCACCTATTATGTGTTATGATCCAACAACCCCGAAGTGACAATAATTGGGATACTTCTTGGTGATGACCATAGTTTGAGGAGTTCATGTATTCACTATGTGCTAATGCTTTGTTCTGGTTCTCTATTAAAAGGAGGCCTTAATATCCCTTAGTTTCCACTAGGACCCCGCTGCCACACGGAGGGTAGGACAAAAGATGTCATGCAAGTTCTTTTCCATAAGGCGTATGACTATTTACGAATACAAGCCTATGTTACATTGATGAATTGGAGCTAGTTCTATATCACCCTATGTTATAACTATTGCATGAGGAATCGCATCTAGCATAATTATCCATCACTGATCCATTGCCTACGAGCTTTTCATGTATTGTTCTTTTCTTATTTACTTCTCCGTTGCTACTGTTACAACTACTACAAAACCCCAAAAACATTTATCTTTACTTTTGCCACCATTACCATTATTATCATACCACTTTTGCTACTAAACACTTTGCTGCAGATACTAAGTTATCCAGGTGTGGTTGAATTGACAAGTCAACTGCTAATACTCAAGAATATTCTTTGGCTCCCCTTGTGTCGAATCAATAAATTTGGGTTGAATACTCTACCCTCGAAAACTTTGCGATCCTCTATACTTGTGGGTTATCAAGACTAATTTACGCGCACCGTTGCTGGGAGCATAGCTCTATTCTCTGAGTCACTTGGGATTTATATCTGTTGATCACTATGAAGAACTTGAAAGACGACCGAACTACTATTTTGCCCTCAACTACGAGGGGAGGTAAGGAACTGCCATCTATCTCTGCACTAGATTCTCCTTCCGTTATTAGTAGGCTTGCGACACCTAAACCTGCTATGCTATGAATTCGATATGTCACATGTTATTGATGATGCCACTTCGCTATGCATGATGAAACTACTTACATGCGTGATACTACTTTGCCATTAGGTGAATTTTAGATGAACAACTTGCTAGAGTTAGGGGAATGAAATTATTGAAGATCCTATTACAGATGATAGTGATGATGAAGGTCCCCCTAATGATTATGTTTTACTGTTGTTCCTAAGGGTTATGTTATGAATGAAACATATGCTATGGAAATTCTTGCTTGCAATGATAGAAATGATCTTAAGAAATTATTAGCTAAATGGAAGCAGCAGTCTCTTAATGCTAGAATGAAACCCGATCCTGCTTTTGCTACTTCACCTATCGTATTCTTGATAAGGATTATGAATTCTCTGTTGATCTTGATATTATTACTTTAGTTGAATCTGATCCTTTTATGGCCTTGAATCAAACTATTATGGCAGATCTCACCAAGTTGAATGATATAGCCACCCTGTTTACTAATGATGAGAAGTCTCGCTATTTATATATCCTTAAGATATTTCCGTTCTCATTAAAGGGTGATGCTAAGACTTGGTATAATTCTCTTGCTTCGGTTGTGTGCGTAGTCCCGTGATATGATTTATTACTTCTCTGCTAAATATTTCCTGCTCATAAGAAACAAGCTGCCTTATGGGAGATATATAATTTTGTGCAAATTAAAGAAGAGAGTCTCCCACAAGCTTGGGGAGGCTTCTCCGGTTATAATGCTTTGCCGATCATCCTCTTAAGAAAAATATAATACTTGATATCTTTTATAATGGACTAGTCGATGCTTCCAAGGACTACTTGGATAGTTGTGCTGGTTGTGTTTTCAGGAAAGAACGATCGATTTAAGATGAAATATTATTGACTAATATGTTGACTAATGAAAATAATTGGACTCTTCCTGAGCCAGTTCCTGAAGTAATTCCTGAACCAATTGAGCCAAATCCTGAGCCTATTCCTAAACCTACTCCGAAGAAGAGAGGTGTTTTATTTCTCAGTCCTGAAGATATGGAAGAGGCAAAGAAATCAATGAAAGAAAAAGGTATTAAAGCTGAAGATGTTAAGAATTTACCTCCTATTGAAGAAATACATGGTCTTAATTTACTGCCTGAAGAACCACATTGTCTTGATAACCCGACACAGATAGTAAAGGTAAATTCTCTCTATAGATATGATAAAGTTGAAATACCCTCTACTAGATTTCATAGCCCATGCTTAGATGAATTTGATGACTTTATGGCTAGACAAGAAAGTTTTAATGCTTATGTTGGTAGAGAGTTGAAGAATAATGCTTTCGAGATAGGACGCGTAGGTGATAATCTAGCTAGAGTTAAAGATGAACTTCACCGCGTTAGCAAATATGCTTCTATGGTTGCTACTCAAGCTGAGAAGGTACTTAAAGCTCAAAATGATTTGCTTGACGAATTAAATAATAAAAATGACTTTGCTGCTAGAGTGGCTACTAGAACTGGTAGAATGACTCGGGAACCTTTGTATCCTGAAGGCCACCCTAAGAGAATCGAGCAAGATTCCTAGAGAAATAATTTAGAGGCGCCTAGTTTTTCTAAAAAGAAGAAAACGAAAAACGATAGAACTTTGCATGCTTCTAGTGAACCTACTGTAGACACACCTGAGAATCCTAATGATATTTCTATCTCTGATGCTGAAACACAATCAGGTGATGAACATGAAACTAGTGATAATGTTAATGATAATGTTCATGTTGATGCTCAACCTAGCAAAAACAATGATGTAGAAATTGAACCTGTTGTTGATCTTGATAACCCACAATCAGAGAATCAACGTTATGATAAGAGAGATTTTGTTGCTAGGAAGCACAAGAAGAAAGAGAACCATGGGTTCGAAACCCATGCCCTTTCCTCCTAAACCATCCAAGTCAAAGGATGATGAGGATTTTGAGCGCTTTGCTGAAATGATTAGACCTATTTTCTTACGTATGCGCTTAACTGATATGCTTAAAGTAAATCCTTATGCTAAGTATATGAAGGATATCATCACAAATAAAAGAAAGACACCAGAAGCTGAAATTTCCACCATGCTTGCTAATTACACTTTTAAGGGTGGAATACCAAAGAAACTTGGAGATCCGGGTGTACCAACTATACCATGCTCTATTAAAAGAAATTATGTTAGAACTGCTTTATGTGATCTTGGAGCTGGTGTTAGTGTTATGCCTCTCTCTTTATATCGTAGACTTGAATTGAATAAGTTGAAATATCTTTGCAAATGGCTGATAAATCAACTGCTATACCTGTCGGCATTTGTGAGGATGTGCCCGTTGTAGTTGCAAATGTCACTATCTTAACGGACTTTCTTATTCTTGATATTCCTGAGGACGATAGTATGTCTATTATCTTTGGTAGACCTTTTCTTATCTGCGAGGGCTATTATTGATTGCAACAAAGGCAATGTCACTTTTCATGTTAATGGTAATGAGCATATGGTACACTTTCCGAGGAAACAATCTCAAGTTCATAGCATCAATTCTATTGAAAAGTTCCAACTATTATTTTTGAGATTTTGAATTTCCTCTCCCTGATCAAGAAAAATTATAATATTCTTATTGTTGGGGATTTTCATATCCCGTTGAGGTAACTTAGTGTTATTGAAATTTCTCCTGTTCCGTGTTATTCGAATGAGTTTGTTAACAAGACTTGATCAACCTTGTTAGTGGGTTCATTTTGATGATCATGAGATGGATGAAACTAGAAGGCACAACCTTCATACCCTCTTTTTACTTTCATTATTTAGAATAAATAAAGCAAAAATAGTATTATTCTTCCGTTTTCTGAATTATCCGTGCATTAAAAATAGTCCGAAAATAAAAGTGCTCCAAATGCCCTGCAAATTTAGTATGATTTTTTCTAGAATATTTGAGGATTTTAGGCACTGAAAACACTGCAGGAGGGGCAAGCACCAGGCCACGAGAGAGGAGGCGCCCCAGAGGGCGCGCCTCAGAGGGCGCGCCTGTCTCGTGGGCCCCTGGTGGCCCCCCTCCACTTATGCCAGCACCCACACACTTCATCTTCTACCCAAAAAAATCCCCATCCACCTCAAGCCCGAGTTCTAGCTCGTTTTGCTGCGATTTTTGATCTCTTAGCTCAAAGCTCCATTCTCAAAACTGCTTTGGGAGATTGTTGCTTGGTATGTGACTCCTCCATTGGTCCAATTAGTTTTTGTTCTAGTGCTTTATTCATTGCAAACTTTTGTTGCATAGGTGACCATGTTCTTGAGCTTGGATGTTAAATTTTTTAGGACCCAAGAAATTCCAATGCATGATATATGCTCTAGGCACTTGTAGGAGTAGTTGCTATCAATCTTGTTTAGTTTTATTCACTTTTATTTTGAAGTTACTAAAATTTCAGAAATTTTCAGAAAAAGAAATATGCTTAGAAGAATGTACCAAGGTGGTTCCTCGGCAAAGAAAGGGCCAAGGATTGCTATACATGAACAAGATATTAATTTGCGAAGGACGCAAATGTATGGGCTTCTGAGTGGCCATCCGATGATTTTATGGTTGAGGCAGGCTTCAAAGGGAATTTGATGCGTATGTGCATAATGCTGAGCTTGAGGACTTCTTACAAGATAAGTGTCCTCAATATTATCAATTGACTGATTCCTTTGTGCGGAGGTTGAATATATTTCTTGGCGTAATTCTCCTAGTGTTATGTTTGATATTTATGATACATCTTATACCATGGATTTAGAGGATTTCACAACTTGCAAACTCCTTGATGAGGGTAATATTAATGATCCTCCCAAATCTGAAGTTAGAGATTTTCTTGCTAGTATTCTTGTGGGACAATCTAGGGGCGTAACACAAGCTACCATAGGGAGCATTTATTTTCCTGCTATACATTACTTTGCTCTCTTTATTGGTAGATGCATTAACGGTAAGGATGAAGTATGTCACATGTGTGCCCTCGATCTTTGTGTCCTCAAGAGTGCTGTGTGTCGGGTTATAGAGGTTATAACTTGGGGCGATAGTTGCACGTGGGTTGCATAATAATAAGAAGAGGAGATTTCTTTGGAGGAATTTATGCAACCCGTGTGGCTAATTTTCTTAATATAGCTCCACAAGAGGGGATATGATTGTACCTCCTGTTTATTTGGATAAAGAAGCTATGTTTGATCATCATTTTCTTGAGAGGAATGAACAATTCCTCCATTATCGACTAACCTATAACAAGCATAGCGTCGTCCTCATTACTCTTCCTGCTCCCTACCTTTTTGATTATCGAGACAAAAGGAAGATATGTTGTCACCAGGAAGAAGCCACTTGAATATGAGAGGGAATGGAGGCAGCTCACCAACACGCTGCTGCTCAGAGGAGGCGATCGCCTCTTCATCTCGATACTACCCAGTTTCACTTATGGATATCAGCCGGTGGTCATTGGTATTAAACCAACTTAGGCCAAAAGCCTAAGCTTGGGGAGTACGTATTCTCATCGACTTTACATTCATGTTCACACACTAGTCGTCGGTGCTCATACTCTTTCATTGTATTATCCATGCTAGTTTAAATTTCTTTTTCTAGTTTTCTTCTTGTGTGTTTGTTAATCCTTAAGAAAAACCAAAAAAATTAGTTAGTTTAATTTCCATGCTTGTAGTAGAAATTAAAATGAAAACCCAAAAAGATTTCTCATTCTTCTTTTACTTGTTGGGAGCTTTCCCTGTAAATAGTTTTATTTTTCTTTCTTTCTTTTGGGGGTTGAGAAGACCATATTGAAAATGCTTAGTGGCTCTTTTATGCATGATTGTTTATTTATATTTAGAGCCCATATTACTTGTCTTCTCTCTTGAGTTAAATGCTTGCAGATTCCAGCTTAGTCCAATGCACGTGCACTCTTATTATTATACACATCGTTCGGTCGTGCAAGTGAAAGGCAATAATGATGATATATGATGGACTTAAAGGGATGAGAAAAGCTGGCATGAACTCGACCTCTCCTGTTTTTGTAAATATGATGATTCATCGTTCCCGAGTCAGCTATTATGAAGTAAACATATTTGCAATGACATTTAGAGATTATAGTTACTTGTGCCATGCTTGATTAGCTCTGAGTTATAATGGTTTACCTTGCGTGCCAACATGCTATTAGAATGATTATGATGTGGTATGATGGGATGATATCCTCCTTTGAATGTATTAAGTGACTCGACTTGGCACATGTTCACGCATGTAGTTGAATCAAATCAACATAGCCTTCATGATATTTATGTTCATGGTAGATTATACCCTACTCATGCTTGTACTTGATGTGAATTAATTTTAATGCATGTTTACGATTGTTGTCGCTCTCTCGATTAATCGCTTCCCGCCTTTTGCTAGCTTTCACATGTACTAAGCGGGAATCTGCTTGTGCATCCAAACTCCTTAAACCCCAAAGTTGTTCCATATGAGTCCACTATACCTACCTATATGCGGTATTTAGCTGCATTTCCAAGTAAATTTGTATGTGCCAAACTCCAAACCTTCAAATGAAATTCTGTTTTGTATGCTCGAGCAGCTCATGTTTCAACTAGGGCTGCCTATATCTTCCATGCTATGTGGGTTATTCTCAAGAGGAGTGGACTCCGCTCCTCATTCACGAGAAAGGCCAGCTAGGGATGCCCAGTCCATGATCCAAAAGATCAAAACAAATCAAAATAATTAAACAAAACTCCCCTAGGGCTGTTGTATGTTGGAGGCACTCATTGTTTCGAGCAAGCCATGGATTGATGCTTGTTGGTGGTTGGGGGAGTATGAACCTTTACCATTCTGTTTGGGAACTGCCTATAATTCATGTAGTATGGAAGATACAACCATCTCATAGTTGTTGCATTGACAGAGAAAGTATGTCGCTCAAAATGTTATTCAATCTCTATTTTAAAATCGAGCTCGGCACCTCTACAAATCCTGCTTCCCTCTGCGAAGGGCCTATCTATTTACTTTTATGTTGTGTCATCTCCTTCTTATTAAAAGCACCCATTTGAAGCACCTTGTCATTTGCATTCATTATTATTGGTTTATATTGGGTATGACTTGATTGGATCTCTTTTACCATGAATTACAATGTTTAGTCAGTCCTTGATCTTTAAAGGTGCTCTGCATTTATGTTTTGCGGTCTCGAGAAAGGGCTAGCGAGATACCATTTTGTTATATCATGTTATGATTATTTTGAGAAAGTGTTGTCATCCGAAGTTTTATTATTATGGCTTGCTAGCTGATTATGTTATTGATATGAGTAATTGTGAGACCTATGTGTTATTGTGAGTATGGTTAGTTCATAATATTTCTTTGAAACTTGAATGCTGGCTTTTCATGTTTACAACAACAAGAGCAATAGAGTTTGTAAAAGTTTTCTTTATCACTTTCAGTTTATCAACTGAATTGCTTGAGGACAAGCAAAGGTTTAAGCTTGGGGAGTTGATACATCTCCAACATATCTACTTTTCCAAACACTTTTGCCCTTGTTTTGGACTCTAACTTGCATGATTTGAATGAAACTAACCCGGACTGACGCTGTTTTCTGCAGAACTGCCATGATGTTGTTTTATGTATAGAAAAGAAAAGTTCTCGGAATTTCCTGGAATTCCACGGAGGCACTTTTCAGAATTAATAAGAATTTTGGCGAAAGAATCAAGGCTAGGGGGCCACGGGCTGTCCATGAGACAGCCCCCCCCTAGGGCGTGCCCTCCTATCTCGTGGGCCCCCTGGACACCTCCCGACCTCAACTCCAACTCCATATATACCGTCTCGAGGAGAAAAAAATAGAGGAGAAAGTTTCATCGCGTTTCATGACAGGAGCCGCCGCCAAGCCCTAATCTCTCTGAGGAGGGCTGATCTGGAGTCCGTTCGGGCTTCGAGAGGGGATTCGTCCGCCGTCCTCATCATCAACCATCCTCCATCACCAATTTCATGATGCTCACCGCCGTGCGTGAGTAATTCCATCGTAGGCTTGCTGGACGGTGATGGGTTGGATGAGATTTACCATGTAATCAAGTTAGTTTTGTTAGGGTTTGATCCCTAGTATCCACTATGTTATGAGATTGATGTTGCTATGACTTTGCTATGCCTAATGCTTGTAACTAGGGCCCGAGTGCCATGATTTCAGATCTGAACCTATTATGTTTTCATGAATATATGTGTGTTCTTGATCCTATCTTGCAAGTCTATAGTCACCTATTATGTGTTATGATCCGACAACCCCGAAGTGACAATAATCGAGATACTTCTCGGTGATGACCGTAGTTTGAGGAGTTCATGTATTCACTATGTGCTAATGCTTTGTTCCGGTTCTCTATTAAAAGGAGGCCTTAATATCCCTTAGTTTCCACTAGGACCCCGCTGCCACGGGAAGGTAGGACAAAAGATGTCATGCAAGTTCTTTTCCATAAGCACGTATGACTATTTACAGAATACATGCATACATTACATTGATGAATTGGAGCTAGTTCTATATCACCCTATGTTATAACTATTGCATGAGGAATCGCATCCGGCATAATTATCCATCACTGATCCATTGCCTACGAGCTTTTCATATATTGTTCTTCGCTTATTTACTTTTCCGTTGCTACTGTTACAACTACTACAAAACCCCAAAAACATTTATCTTTACTTTTGCTACCGTTACCATTATTATCATACCAGTTTTGCTACTAAACACTTTGCTGCAGATACTAAGTTATCCAGGTGTGGTTGAATTGAGAACTCAACTGCTAATACTCAAGAATATTCTTTGGCTCCCCTTGTGTCGAATCAATAAATTTGGGTTGAATACTCTACCCTCGAAAGTTGTTGCAATCCCCTATACATGTGGGTTATCACGGGTCTATCTCTTATCATATTTGCTTCTAATCTACTTTTATTTGCGTCTTTACTTTTTGCATCTATATTATAAAATACCAAAAATATATTTATCTTATCATACTATCTTTACTAGATCTCACTTTACAAGTGGCCGTGAAGGGATTGACAACCCCTTTATTGCGTTGGTTGCAAGTTCTTTGTTTGTTTGTGTAGGTGCGTGGGACTTTTGAGGAGCCTCCTCTTTGGATTGATACCTTGGTTCTCAAAAACTGAGGGAAATACTTACGCTACTATTGCTGCATCACCCTCTCCTCTTGAGGAAAACCAGCATAAGCTCAAGACATAGCAGCCCTTCCCGTCCCGGGTGTCCCTCCTCCGCCACCAGTCTTGCGACCCATCTATCCCCATCTTAAGCACCGGTGGTGGAGTGCGTCGGGTGATTTGGCTCAC
>JAHHZJ010001212.1:0-31080 GCA_021437245.1 Aegilops speltoides | reverse complement strand
GCCAAAATGAATATGAGTGAAGTGTATTGGCGGAGTCACCCTCAAGAACTCTCTAGTTCTTCTTCTTCGGAATCCACATCATCTTGATGGGAATCCTTGGGGTAGTAGTTGAGCTCGTTGAAGTAGAACTTGAAGTTGCCTTGGGAACCCACTTGACCATGGCCTTGGGTGCTTCAATGAATGTATCAATCTCCTCTTGAAGCTTGTCCTTGCCTTTTAGCTTGTGGTCTTGTGGTGGAAGGTCATCTTGAGCTTGTTCCTCATTGGAAGAAGTAGGATCATACTTCTCCTCTTGAGAGACGAACTTTGGAGTGGGATATTGACCTTCTTCCCATTCAACACCCTCGGCGTTGAACTTTCGCTCAAAACCAATTCCTTGATTCTTCCTGTGTCTTCCTTGTTTGCGAACAATTTCTCAAAGCTCTTGCTTCCGCAAGACTCTTGTAGACACCTTTCTCTATAATCCCTTTCAATAGACTATTTTCTTGCTCAAGTGAAACTTGGCTTGAAACATTGTTAGTGGAATCAAGAGAATTACTAGAAGTAACAACATTTGATTTAACATGATTATTGTTACTACTAGATGAAGAATTTTTCTTATGCTTGTCATGCTTAATTTTGATAGGTGGCAAGAAATTAGACAAGAGAAGTCGTTTGGCAAGATATGAAGAACTCTTCTTTCAAGATCGTCATTGATAGCTTTTAGAAACTCATGCTCTTGCTCTAGATTGAGCTTCTCGGCGTAGCTTCTCATGAGATCTTAGGAGCTCTCTATGATCTTCTTGAGTTGTTTCATGAGCTAACTTAAGAGTGTTTAGTTCTTTAGTTAGACGCTCAATCTCCTTCATAGCATTGTCATTCGACTCATCTCGACTATAAAGACTACTAGCATGTTCATCATTACTAAGCTCACTAGATTTATCATGTAAAAGCTCATCTTCACCAAGCAAGTCATCCTCATCACTATTAAAGTCAATAAACTCAGGATGTGATACCTTGGGGCCTTTTGCCATGAAGCATCTTCCAATTCCCTCATTTGGTGAATCAAATATGTCATAGGAGTTGGAGTTGGAGGATACGAGAGCAAGACCGCAACACCTTCATCTTGATCAGATTCGGAGTTGGAGTGATAGCTTCTTTCGAGTGATTGTCGAGTCGGAGCCGGAAACCCATTCACCAACATGAGCTTGATGTTTTCTTCTTGTGTAGCTCCTTGATGACTTGTCTTTCCTTTCCTAATCCTTGCTTCTCCGAGAGGATCTTCGCTCATAACGATCATCTTTACTCCTTCTCTTTTTTAGGCGACTCTTCTCTTGAGCTTCTTCTTCTCGGAGATTCTTCTCTTCTCTTGTGGGGAGTCGAACACTCATTTGAGTAGTGTCCGGTCTTCCACAATTGTAGCAGCTTCGATCACGACTAGAAGATCTCCTTCATCATATGATCTAGACTTTGAGCTTCTTTCCTTGCTTCTACTCTTGTAGAATTTGTTGAAGTTCTTCACCATTAGGCTTATCTCTTCATTGGAAACTAGCTTGTCACTTGAGGATGTGGGAGCTTCAATTGCAGCTTTGTAAGCACCACTAGACTTGTTGTGAAGCTCTTCCTTATCTTTAAGTGTCATCTCATGAGCAACAATCCTTCCAATGACTTCGTAGGCTTGAGATCTTTGTAGTTTGGCATCATTTGGATCAAAGTGCACACGGTGTCATACTTTCCATCCAAAGCTCGAGAATCTTCTTGATGATGAATCGGTCGGTCATTTCTCGCTTCCTAAGCCTGCCATCTCATTGGTGATGAGAGCAAGCCTAGAATACATTTCAGCGACTCCTTCACCTTCCTTCATCTTGAACTTGTCAAGTCGACCTTGAAGAACATCTAGCTTTGATTCCTTCACGCACTCAGACCTTCGTGCATTTCACCAAAGTATCCCAAATCTCTTTGCATTCTCAAGACGGCTGATCTTGTTGAACTCCTCGACACAAAGCATTGAAGAGAATGTCACAAGCTTGAGCATTGTTCAGAACATCCGCAACTCATCCGCAGAGCTTCAGCGATCCGGTACTTTTCCTTCCTCAAGAACTCACCTTGCAAGCCAACACAAATAATGCCCCATGCGGGGTTATGTCCAAGAATATGCATTTTCATTTTATGCTTCCAACTAGCAAAGTTTGAACCATCAAAGTAAGGACCTCTCTTAAAATTACCTCACTAGACGCCATACTCTCCTAGGTTGTGAAACCAAGCTTATGGAGTCCAATGCAATGGAAACCAATCCAATGGAGACCAAAGCTCGATACCACTTGTAGGATCGGAAGTATGTCTAGAGGGGGTGATTAGACTACTTGACAACTTAAAATTTTGCCTTTTGATTGGAGTAGTTTCTTAGCAGTTCACAATGATAACCAAGTCAAGTAACACCCTACACATGCAATTCTAGAGTTGTGGCAGCGAAAGTAAATTGCATGTATAGTAAATGAGAGGAGGAGAAGAGCAAACGCAATGGAGACACGGAGAATTTTTTCTCGTGGTTCCGATAGGTGGTGCTATCGTCAATCCACGCTGATGGAGACTTCAACCCACGGAGGGTAACGGCTGCATGAGTCCACGGAGGGCTCCACCCACTAAGGGTCCACGAAGAAGCAACCTTGTCTATGCCATCATGGCTTACGCCCACGGAGGACTAGCCTTACTCGGGTAGATCTTCACGAAGTAGGCGATCTCCTTGCCCTTACAAACTCCTTGGTTCAACTCCACATCATGACGGAGGCTCCCAAGCGACACCTAACCAATCTAGGAGGCACCACCTCCAAAAGGTAATAGATGGGGTTGGTGATGATGAACTCCTTGCTCTTGTGCTTCAAATGATATCTCCCCAACACTCAACTCTCCTCACCGATTTGGCTGTGGTGGAGGAAGGGATTGAGTGGAAAGCAACTTGAAAGACTAGAAATCAAGTTTCATATGGTGGGAGTGGAGCAACTTGATCTCAACACAAGGGTAGGTAGTTTTCTTCTCGTAAATGTAAGGTAGGAGTGGTAGTTCTTTCGATGGCTCTCTCCACGAATGAAGAGGAGGTGGAGGGTATTTATAGCCTCCACACAAAATCCAACTGCTACACACATTTGACCAATCTCGGTCGGACCGAAGTTGACAACTCGGTGAGACCGAAAGTTCAAATCTTGTGAACGTTGGGATTTTCAGTGGGACCGAAAATACAATCTCGGTTAGACCGATTCTTCCAAAGTCTAGGGTTTGCCAATCTCGGTGGGACCGACTTTCTCATCCCGGTGACACCGATTTGAGTACGTAGGTTCTGTAAGCTTGGCAACACCAATTTCGAATGACCGAGTTTGGAATCGGAAAATCCGAGATTCTAGGGTTTTGGCTATATGGTCGAGGTGGTTCATCTCGGTGTGGTCGAGTTTGGAATCGGTGGGACCGAGATTACTTATGAGTTTATGTTGGAATGAAAGATTGCTGATTGTTTGAGAGATAAATCACTAAGCACTTTAGAGCAACCAGTCATCATCATAACCTCATCCCCTTTAATAGTATTGGCTTTCCTATGGACTCAATGTGATCTTGGATCACTAAACCAAAATGGAGTCTTGAGCTTTTGCCAATGTTTTCCTTAGCATTTTGAGGGTCCACATCATCAATATTGCCATTCCCATATCACTGAACTTTCGAAATATACTCAAGAAATGATTAGTTCAATGATATATATGTTGTTATTAATTACCAAAACCACCCGGGATTAGTTGCACTTTCGAACTCGACAGTGCAAATTCTCACCAAGAAAATGGCAGACGGTAAAAGGCCTCGTGAAGGAGGAAAGAAGCTTGAGGTTAATATCGCTGAGATCCCCGCAGACACCTATGTAGGGTATCGCACACCTGATGAGGCAACTCACGGCAAGGAAACAAAGAATGAGCGCAAAGTGCGATTCAGAGGATAGAGAGAAGATGGGCAAGAGAGTGGAGGGAGTACAAATACGTCACTCCCAAATACATGAAGAAATTTGCTCTCAACCCTCCATGCCCAAGACCTCCTCCGCACCTAGCCAATTGGCTGATCCAACAAGCCTTAAACGTGGTGAGGATTATGCCGATGAGTGGGCCAAGCGGCAAGCTAAGTGGCCAAGCATGCCAAAGAAGCAAAGGAAGAAATTCAATGAGGATTCTGCTGTCATTGCCGCCCATCTTGCCGAGGCTTCTTCAAGCAAGAAGGCTATGCCAAAGAAGCCGTGCAAGAAACCACCTTCCTCAAAGAATGCCCTCACCGCCAAGTTCTTCTTCAATGCCCTCACGACCAATTTCCTTAGTGCCACCAAGGAAATTTCCTCAAGCTGCCCCAATTCCTCAGTTGCTCAAATTCCTCGGTTTCAAAACCCTCAACTCCTCCGAAAGTCCTCGCACTGTGTGCATCTCGCCACGTGCCAAAGGACCACTGGCATATCAATTTCCTCAGTAGCTTCAGCAAGTTCTTCTGCTCACCCTTCATCAATCGGTCCCACTCTGCTGAAGACCAAGGCCACTGCTGGACGAGGCACTAGACCAAGTCCTCACAAGAAGCAGGTGGTCTTTCAAACTCCTTCTGATGATGAAGCTGATGATGATGAATTAGCTGATATCATCATGGACAGACAATAGCGGGCCTATAGAGCCAAAGGGAGTGTTGTGCCCCTTCTAATCGATCCGAAGAAAATGCTCGATTTCATCAATCTATGGCACAAGGATCGCAATGCTCCAATGCCAGAGTTAGGCCTCACTCCTCGACAAAGTCACGTGGTGACGGCGTTCATTGCTAAAGAGAAGTGGAAGTATGACCAAGTCCGAGTGGCTAAGAAAGCGCAGTACAAGAAGCACCGCTACTTAAAGGACAATGTCCTCGCCTTTCGCTCGAAAGCAGTTCATTGCACCGCAAGTCGACATCAAGAAGCTCAGCGATGAATTTGAAGCCTACAAGGCTGAATGGCAGGGTGCTAAAGTCAGATTCATCAAGCTGATGAAGAAATTCACCTCAAGTCGCCGCTGCTCCCTGCGCACATTGACGCCACTCAGTCAAGCATCCGCTCAAGCCATCGAAGGAATTGCCAAGACACCGATGAAAATCAGGCTGGCGATGAAACTGCAAGCACCAGGGCTGCTGAAGAAATTCCAGCCGCTGAAGAAGCTGCCAGGGCAACCACTAGTGTTGCGCCTGAAGAACCTGCCAGGCCAACTAAAGGCTCTCGCCGCGCTGAAGAAATTGCTTATGATAGGCCAACTGCATCAGTTGGGCCTGAAGAAATTGATCCAACTCCCACTGATCCTCCTGCACCAACACCAAGCCTAATTCTTCCTTCTGCTCTGGAAGTGAAGAAAACCAAAGCTGCGGAGCATGCTGCTTTGAAGAAGAGGAAAGCATCGGCTACCACAGAATCTTCAGCCCCCAAAAAGGTGAAGATTTTGACAAGTTCAATGGACAAACCCATTGATGTTGTTCCTCCTGCAAGTATGCCATCAAAGAAACTTGTTCCTTATGGTGAAGAATATCGATTCTCAAGAATCTGCCAAGAAGATCCTCTCGCTGCTTCCATAGAGCAGATGGATGAGGAAATTGAAGTTGAGGCTTTCACTTCAACTCCTCAGGTATCATCGCCAACGCCTCAGTTTACTGCTGAAGAGGCTGGCATTGAAGAAATGGAAGTGGATGAGGATGTGGACATTGGTGAAGGAAATATGCCCTAGAGGCAACAATAAAGTTATTATTTATTTCCTCATATCATGATAAATGTTTCTTATTCATGCAAGAATTGTATTACCCAAAAACATAATACATGTGTGAATACATAGACAAACATAGTGTCACTAGTATGCCTCTACTTGACTAGCTCATAAATCAAAGATGGTTAAGTTTCCTAACCATAGACATGAGTTGTCATTTGATTAACGAGATCACATCATTAGGAGAATGATGTGATTGACTTGACCCATTCCGTTAGCTTAGCACTTGATCGTTTAGTATGTTGCTATTGCTTTCTTCATGACTTATACATGTTCCTATGACTATGAGATTATGTAACTCCTGCTACGGAGGAACACTTTGTGTGCTACCAAATGTCACAACGTGCTCGGATGATTATAAAGGTGCTCTACAGGTGTCTCCAAAGGTACTTGTTGAGTTGACGTATTTCGAGATTAGGATTTGTCACTCCGATTGTCGGAGGGTATCTTTGGGCCCTCTCGGTAATGCACATCACTATAAGCCTTGCAAGCAATGTAGCTAAAGATTTAGTTACGAGATGATGCATTACGTAACGAGTAAAGAGACTTGCCAGTAACGAGATTGAACTAGGTATTGAGATACCGACGATCGAATCTCGGGCAAGTAACATACAGATGACAAAAGGAACAACGCATGTTGTTATGCGGTTTGACCGATAAAGATCTTCGTACAAAATGTAGGAGCCAATATGAGCATCCAGGTTCCGCTATTGGTTATTGACCGGAGACGTGTCTCGATCATGTCTACATAGTTCTCGAACCCGTAGGGTCCGCACGCTTAAAGTAAGATGACAGTTATATTATGATTTTATGTGTTTTGATGTATCGACGGTTGTTCGGAGTACCGGATGTGATCACAGACATGACGAGGAGTCTCGAAATGGTTGAGACATGAAGATCGATATATTGGACGGCTATATTTGGACACCGGAAAGGTTCCGTGAGATTGGGACAATACCGAGCTTCGGAGGTTATCGGAACCTCAAGGAGGTATATGGGCCTTATTGGGCCTTAGTGGAAAGGAGGGGAAAGGAGCAAGGAAGGGGGCGTGCCCCCCCAAGCCCAAGCCAAATTGGGAGGGGGGCCGGCCCCCCTTTCCTTTCTTCCTCCTTCCTCTTCCTTCCCTCTCCCTCTCCTAGGAAAGGGGGAGTCCTACTCCCGGTGGGAGTTGGACTCCCCCCTAGGGCGCGCCACCCCCCTTGGCCGGCCCCCCTCCTCCACTCCTTTATATACGGGGGAGGGGGGCACCCCATAGACACAACAATTGATCATTGATCTCTTAGACGTGTGCGGTGCCCCCTTCCACCATAGTCCTCCTCGATAATATCGTAGCGGTGCTTAGGCGAAGCCCTGCGACGGTAGAACATCATCATCGTCACCACGCCGGCGTCGACGGAACTCTCCCTCGACACTCGCTGGATCGGAGTACGGGGACGCCATCGAGCTGAACGTGTGCAAGAACTTGGAGGTGCCGTAGTTTCGGTGCTTGATCGGTCGGGCCGTGAAGACGTATGACTACATCAACAATGTTGTGCTAACACTTCCGCCTACGTTCTACGAGGGTACATAGACAACACTCTCCCTCTCGCTGCTATGCATCACCATGATCTTGCGTGTGCATAGGAATTTTTTGAAATTATTATGTTCCCCAACAAAGGCATCCGAGCCTAGGTTTTATGCGTTGATGTTATATGCACGAGTAGAACACAAGTGAGTTGTGGGCGATACAAGTCATACCGCTTACCAAAGATGTCATACTTTGGTTCGGCGGTATTGTTGGATGAAGCGGCCCGACCGACATTACACGTGACGCTTACGCGAGACTGGTTCTACCGACGTGCTTTGCACACGTGGCGGGCAGGTGTCGGTTTCCCAACTTTAGTTGAACCGAGTGTGGCTACGCCCGTCCTTGAGAAGGTAAAAACAACACTAACTTGATGAACTATCGTTGTGGTTTTGATGCGTAGGTAAGAACGGTTCTTGCTCAGCCCGTAGCAGCCACGTAAAACTTACAACAACAAAGTAGAGGACGCCTAACTTGTTTTTGCAGGGAATGTTGTGATGTGATATGGTCAAGACGTGATACTATATTTTATTGTATGAGATGATCATGTTTTGTAACCGAAGTTATCGGCAATCGGCGGAGCCATATGGTTGTCGCTTATTGTATGCAATGCAATCACCAGAATTGCTTTACTTTATCACTAAGCGCAGCGATAGTCGAGAAGCAATAGTTGGCGAGATGACAATGATGCTATGATGGATATCAAGGTGTCGCTACCGGTGATTTATGGTGATCATGACGGTGCTTGAGATGGAGATCACAAGCACAACATGATGATGGCCATATCATATCATTTATATTGATTGCATGTGATGTTTATCTTTTATGCATCTTATCTTGCTTTGATTGACGGTAGCATTATAAGATGATCTCTCACTAAATTTCAAGATAAAAGTGTTCTCCCTGAGTATGTAACGTTGCCAAAGTTCGTCGTGCCTGCACACCATGTGATGATCGGTGTGATAAGCTCTCGTCCATCTACAACGGGTGCAAGCCAGTTTTGCACATGCGTAATACTCAGTTAAACTTGACGAGCCTAGCATATGAAGATATGGCCTCGGAACACTAAGACCGAAAGATCGAGCATGAATCATATAGTAGATATGATCAATATATTGATGTTCACCATTGAAAACTACTCCATTTCACGTGATGATCGGTTATGGTTTAGTTGATTTGGATCACGTGATCACTTGGATGATTAGAGGATGTCTATCTAAGTGGGAGTTCTTAAGTAATATGATTAATTGAACTTAAATTTATCATGAACTTAGTACCGATAGTATTTTGCTTGTCTATGTTTGTTGTAGATAGATGGCTCGTGTTGTTGTTCCGCTGAATTTTAATGCTTCCTTGAGAAAGCAAAGTTGAAAGATGATGGTAGCAATTACACGATCGGGTCCAGAATTTGAGGATTATCCTCATTGCTGCACAAAAGAATTACGTCCTGGAAGCACCGCTAGGTGCCAAACCTGCTGTAGGAGCAACACTAGATGTTATGAACGCCTGGCAGAGCAAAGCTGATGACTACTTGATAGTTCAGTGTGCCATGCTTTACGGCTTAGAACCGGGACTTCAACGATGTTTTGAACGTCATGGAGCATATGAGATGTTCCAGGAGTTGAAGTTAACATTTCAAGAAAATGCCCGGATTGAGAGATCTGAAGTCTCCAATAAGTTCTACACTTGCAAGATGGAGGAGAATAGTTCTGTCAGTGAGCATATACTCAGAATGTCTGGGTATAACAATCACTTGATTTAACTAGGAGTCAATCTTCTGGATGATAGCGTCATTGACAGAATTCTTCAATCACTGCCACCAAGCTACAAGAGCTTCGTGATGAACTATAATATGCAAGGGATGGAAAAGACTATTCCCGAGCTCTTCGCAATGCTAAAGGCTGCGGAGGTAGAAATCAAGAAGGAGCATCAAGTGTTGATGGTCAATAAGACCACCAGTTTCAAGAAGAAGGGCAAAGGAAAAAGAAGGAACTTCAAGAAGAACAGCAAACAAGTTGCTGCTCAAGAGAAGAAACCCAAATCTGGACCTAAGCCTCGAGATCGAGTGCTTCTACCGCTAGCGCATCGTCAATTGAAGCGGAACTGCCCCAAGTATTTGGCGGATAAGAAGGATGGCAAGGTGAACAAAGGTATATGTGATATACATGTTATTGATGTGTACCTTACGAGCTCGCAGAGCACCGGGTATTTGATATCGGTTCTTGCTAATATTTGCAACTAAACAGGACTACGGATTAAGCGCATAATCGCTAAGGACGAGGTGACGATCGCGTGGGAAATGGTTCCAAAGTCGATGTGATCGCCGTCGGCACGCTACCTCTACATCTACCTTCAAGATTAGTTTTAGACCCAAATAATTGTTATTTGGTGCCGCGTTGAGCATGAAAATTATATCTGGATCTTGTTTGATGCGAGACGGTTATTCATTTAAATCTGAGAATAATGGTTGTTCTATTTATATGAGTAATATCTTTTATGGTGATGCACCCTTAAAGAGTGGTCTATTTTTGATGAATCTCGATAGTAGTGATACACATATTCATAATGTTGAAGCCAAAGGATGCAGAGTTGATAATGATAGTGCAACTTATTTGTGGCACTTCCGTTTAGGTCATATTGGTGTAAAGCGCATGAAGAAACTCCATATGATGGACTTTTGGAATCACTTGGTACTTGCGAACCATGCCTCATGGGCAAGATGACTAAAACGCCGTTCTCCGAAACTATGGAGCGAGCAACTAATTTGCTGGAAATCATACATACTGATGTATGTGGTCCAATGAATGTTGAGGCTCGCGGCGGATATCATTATTTTCTCACCTTCACAGATGATTTAAGCAGATATGGGTATATCTACTTGATGAAACATAAGTCTGAAACATTTGAAAAGTTCAAAGAATTTTGGAGTGAAGTCGAAAATCATCGTAATAAGAAAATAAAGTTTCTACGATCCGATCGTGGAGGAGAATATTTGAGTTACGAGTTTGGTTTACATTTGAAGCAATGCGAATAGTTTCAAACTCACGCCACCCGGAACACCACAACATAATGGTGTGTCCGAACGTCGTAATCGTACTTTACTAGATATGGTGCCATCTATGATGTCTCTTACTGATTTACCGCTATGGTTTTGGTGTTATGCTTTAGAGATGGCGCATTCACATTAAATAGGGCACCATCAAAATCTGTTGAGACGACGCCTTATGAACTGTGGTTTGGCAAGAAACCAAAGTTGTCGTTTCTTAAAGTTTGGGGCTACGATGCTTATGCGAAAAGGCTTCAACCTGATAAGCTCGAACCCAAATCGGAGAAATGTGTCTTCATAGGATAGCCAAAGGAAACTGTTGGGTACACCTTCTATCACAGATCCGAAGGCAAGGCATTTGTTGCCAAGAATGGATCCTTCTAGAGAAGGAGTTTTTCTTGAAAGAAGTGAGTGGGAGGAAAGTAGAACTTGATGAAGTAACTGTACCTGCTCCTTTATTGGAAAATAGTTCATCACAAAAACCGGTTCCTGTGACGACTACACCAATAAGTGAGGAAGCTAATGATGTTGATCATGAAACTTCAGATCAAGTTGCTACAGAACCTCGTAGGTCAACTAGAGTAAGATCCACACCAGAGTGGTACGGTAATCCTATTCTGGAGGTCATGTTACTTGACCATGGCGAACCTACGAACTATGAGGAAGCGATGATGAGCCCAGATTCTGCAAAATGGCTTGAGGCCATGAAATATGAGATGGGATCCATGTATGAGAACAAAGTGTGGACTTTGGTTGACTTGCCCGATGATCGGCAAGCCATCGAGAATAAATGGATCTTCAAGAAGAAGACTAACGCTGATGGTAATGTTACTGTCTACAAAGCTCAACTTGTTGCAAAAGGTTTTCGACAAGTTCAAGCGGTTGACTACGATGAGACTTTCTCACCAGAAGCGATTCTTAAGTCCTGTCTCTAATCATGTTAGCTATTGCCGCATTTTATGATTATGAAATTTGGCAAATGGATGTCAAAACTGCATTCCTGAATGGATTTCTGGAAGAAGAGTTGTATATGATGCAACCGGAAGGTTTTATCAATCCAAAGGATGCTAACAAAGTGTGCAAGCTCTAGCGATCCATTTATGGACTGGTGCAAGCCACTCGGAGTTGGAATAAACGTTTTGATAGTGTGATCAAAGCATATGGTTTTATACAGACTTTTGGAGAAGCCTCAGATTTACAAGAAAGTGAGTGGGAGCTCAGAGCATTTCTAATACTATATGTGGACGACATATTATTGATTGGAAATGATATAGAATTTCTGGATAGCATAATAGGATACTTGAATAAAAGTTTTTCAATGAAAGACCTCGTGAAGCTGCTTACATATTGGGCATCAAGATCTATAGAGATAGATCAAGACGCTTAATTGACTTTCACAAAGTACATACCTTGATAAAGTTTTGAAAAGTTCAAATGGATCAAGCAAAGAAAGGGTTCTTGCCTGTAATACAAGGTGTGAAATTGAGTCGCACTCCAATGCCCCACCACCGCAGAAGATAGAGAGAAAATGAAAGAAGTTCCCTATGGTTCAGCCATAGGCTCTATCATGTATGCAATGCTATGTACCAGACCTGATGTGTGCCTTGCTATTAGGTTAGCAGGAGGTACCAAAGTAATCCAGAGTGGATCATCGACACCAAGAACATCCTGAAATACCTGAAAAGGACTAAGGATATGTTTCTCGTTTATGGAGGTGACAAAGAGCTAGTCGTAAATGGTTACGTCGATGCAAGCTTTGACACTAATCTGGACGATTCTAAATCACAAACCGGATACGTGTTTATATTGAACGGTGGAGCTGTCAGTTGGTGCAATTCTAAACAAAGTGTCGTAGTGGGATCTACATGTGAAGCGGAGTACATAGTTGCTTCGGAAGCAGCAAATGAAGGAGTCTGGATGAAGGAGTTCATATCCGATCTAGGTGTCGTACCTAGTGCATCGGGTCCAATGAAAATCTTTTGTGACAATACTGGTGCAATTTCCTTGGCAAAGGAATCCAGATTTCACAAGAGAACCAAGCACATCAAGAGACGCTTCAACTCCATCCGGGACCAAGTCCAGGTGGGAGACATAGAGATTTGCAAGATACATACGGATCTGAATGTTGCAGATCTGTTGAGTAAGCCTCTTCCACGAGCAAAACATGATCAGCACCAAGACTCCATGGGTGTTAGAATCATTATCGTAATCTAGATTATCGACTCTAGTGCAAGTGGGAGATCAAGGAAATATGCCCTAGAGGCAATAATAAAGTTATTATTTATTTCATATCATGATAAATGTTTATTATTCATGCTAGAATTGTATTATCCGAAACATAATACATGTGTGAATACATAGACAAACATAGTGTCACTACTATGCCTCTACTTGACTAGCTCAGAATCAAAGATGGTTAAGTTTCCTAACCATAGACATGAGTTGCATTTGATTAACGGGATCACATCATTAGGAGAATGATGTGATTGACTTATACATGTTCCTATGACTATGAGATTATGCAACTCCCGCTTACCGGAGGAACACTTTGTGTGCTACCAAACGTCACAACATAACTGGGTGATTATAAAGGTGCTCTATAGGTGTCTCCAAAGGTACTTGTTGAGTTGACGTATTTCGAGATTAGGATTTGTCACTCCGATTGTCGGAGAGGTATCTCTGGGCCCTCTCGGTAATGCACATCACTATAAGCCTACCAAGCAATGTGGCTAAAGAGTTAGTTACGAGATGATGCATTATGTAACGAGTAAAGAGACTTGCCGGTAACGAGATTGAACTAGGTATTGAGATATCGACGATCGAATCTCGGGCAAGTAACATACCGATGACAAAAGGAACAACGTATGTTGTTATGCGGTTTGACCGATAAAGATCTTTGTCGGTGTCAAACCGCGGATCTCGGTAGGGGTCCCGAACTGTGCGTCTAGGCGGATGGTAACAGGAGACAAGGGACACGATGTTTTTACCCAGGTTCGGGTCCTCTCGATGGAGGTAAAACCCTACTCCTACTTGATTAATATTAATGATATGGGTAGTACAAGAGTGGATCTACCACGAGATCAAGGAGGCTAAACCCTAGAAGCTAGCCTATGGTATGATTGTTGTTGTGATTGTTGTCCTACGGACTAAAACCCTCCGGTTTATATAGACACCGGAGAGGGCTAGGGTTACACAGAGTCGGTTACAATGGTAGGAGATCTACATATCCGTATTGCCAAGCTTGCCTTCCACGCCAAGGAAAGTCCCATCCGGACACGGGACGAAGTCTTCAATCTTGTATCTTCATAGTCTTGGAGTCCGGCCGATGATGATAGTCCGGCTATCCGGACACCCTCTAGTCCAGGACTCCCTCAGTAGCCCCCGAACTAGGCTTCAATGACGACGAGTCCAGTGCGTATATTGTCTTCGGAGTTGCAAGGCGGGTTCTCCTCCAAATTTCATGTGCTTGCCGAATAGTGTCTGGCTTTCCTTATAAATGTTATGCTCCTTGGTTTCCACGCCCAATAATGGCCCTCTTCCACGTGTCGTACGAATGCGAAAAGCCAAAGTATTTTTGCATTTCACCCCCTAGCTGCGTGAATAAGCTGCCTATAAGAGAGGCAAGAATCCAGATCCAAATCACACCATCCTCCTTCCGCGAGTACTCATCGGAGCACTTCTGACAAAAAATCCACTCCATCATGGACCGTCGACGCGGCTCCTCCTCTCGTGCTCCCAGTCCTCAGCCAGGAGATTGGAGGAGATGTTCAGTCCCGCACAACGAGCTAGTGTCGCCCAAGCGGAGGGATACCTTCCTCCAGCTTTTATGGTCCCTGCTCGAGCCGGGCTGGCCACCTACAAAGGTGGGAAGCAAAGGGAGAATACCCCAAATCCCTCTAAAGGAGAGCGGTGTGTTTCGTCCCCTATCTAATAAGGGGCTCTGGTTTCCCATACATCCGCTTTCTCCGGGGGCTACTGGAGTTCTACGGACTCTAGCTCCGTCACCTTACGCCCGCCTTCATTCTGCACATCGCGGGCTTCGTAGCTCTTTGCGAGCTGTTCCTGGGCATCGAGCCCCATTTCGCACTGTGGAAGAGACTATTTTGCCCGCACTCGCTCTCACGAGGGGTCAATATATCAAGTGGGCGGTTAAATATGGCGCATCGCCGGGACCGATATCTATCCGGAACCCCAAAGAAGGCGTCCGAATACTGGCCCTCGGAATGGTTTTACGTGGAAGACGCTCCACCGCCGGACCCAGTTCGGATCGGCCTCCCGGAGTTCAGCAAGGCTCCTTTGAAGAAACGCCTGAGTTGGCACCATGAGCCCTCAACAGAGGAAGACATGAGCGCCCATTATTTGATGGGCCGGATAAGGTTGCTGGCCCATTCCGGATTGACCATGATTGGAGTCATGGCCACGTGCATTATGCGATGGGTGCAGCCGCCCAATACGGGGCCACCCTTGTGGGATTTCAACGGGAGAATGACGCCACCCGTCATGGCCGCAAGGGGCCGGATCGCCGCAGATCCGTGAAGATCCTGTCCGCTTGTACAAGGGGAGAAGGAGGACTTCTCCAAACGAGCCCATTGAACGGATTCTCCATAAATAACCCTGAGTTGGGTAAGCGGACGCTTGCTCATCCGATCCGTGCTTTCGGGTTAAGCGCCTTACTTTATGATTTTCGACACAGAATTGCGCCGGATGTGGAGGATATACACAGTCCGCCCACAACCCGAGGATCCGGAAGATCCTTTGATCCGCCTCCAAGAGGATCCGTTATAAAGGTGGAGCTGATCGACGGGTGTTCCACCAACTTAGCATGGACAATGCTCTAGTTGCCATTACGGCCGACTACCCGGTTTATCTCCGGCTTCTCGTAACTATGACCGAGCCCCTCGACACCATCACTTCATGTGTTTATTTCACCACCGTGATACCAATGGTGTCTCGCAGAGGTGCCTTCAAGGCGGAAGCTGATCTCGCGATCGACCAACCAGGGTCGATTCGACCAGATGCGTAAGAGGGTGCGGTGCGAATTGAAACGCCGCCGCATAAAGATGATACGCCACCGCTTATGAAAGGGGCCCGTGGGGTATATTGATGCTCATAACTTTTCAGAGAAAGAGCGCCACGGATCTGTGCCCGGAGAGGTCGCCAACTGCCTCCGCCACCAGCTCCAACACCGGTCTGGGGAGGCGAGTGCAAGGCGCGAGCCGGATGCTCCTCCAACGGAGGATGCCGACAGGTTGTCCGCCACCAGATCTGAGATGGAGAGCGCCATGAATCACAGGCGCCGCTGGACAGTTCTTCATGACGCGTGTTTCTCCCCTGAGGCGTTGAATGCCTTCAATGCGGGAGATGCGCACCTTCGTGCTGCTTAAGATGGTTTAACCAGAGCCACGGAGCAGTATGTGAAAGACATACGGGTAAGGGATTTTAATAGTTGTATATGCCAGTAGCCCCCGAGACTTAAAGTAGTTGAAATAATTGATTTAAGGATCATTTGATATGCAGGATCTTACGGAGAAGAATACCCAATTGTCCCAGGAGCTGCAAGAGTGCAAGGACCAACTTGAGGCCGCACTAACCACCGCAAGAGGAGACACAGAGACCCTCTCCGATAACACATTATTTCAAAAAGATAAGCGTAAAGCGGCATGCGATAAGTCTAATAAAGGATATTGTAGATGTTGTTGGATCGATCTCGACAAGCAACAGACTCTGCCACCAAGGTCAAGAGAGGGTGCTTATGAAGGTGCAGAGGAGAGGAACAAACTCCAAGACGCCCACACCCAGCTTGGAGAGGAGCTAAAGGGTGTTCGGACCCAAATTGTCTCGCTCCGTGAAGGAGAATCAGCGGCCGCCATGATCTATAGTAAGTGCTTGAACAAACTCTTTTGAAAAGAAGAGTTCGGCGAGGAAGTCGAATTGACAAAATGTGTGCAGAGGTGTGCTCACCGGTTGCCTGCGAAGGAAATGCCCGGTTCAACGGGTGATCAACTTCCCGAAGCCGCAATCGCCGAATGTGTTCGGCAGCAATGAGTGGCGCCGCCAGTGCCTTATGGCCGTCCGTCTCCCTACCCGAGGGTCTTGGAGGGCTTATGGAGAAGCTTCAGGAGCACGGCAGCGCCCGCCTATGGAAGATATCGGCCTGTCGTCAAGGCGCCAGGGAGGCCTGGGCCATGGTGAAGACGCGGTACAAGAAGGCGGATCCGAACCACATGGCCGAGGTCGGACCTGTGGGGCCTGATGGGAAGGAGATCCCTGTGAGCTTAGTGTACGGCCAAGTAGAATTGGCCGCTAAGTATTCCCAACGGGACTATAAATTAGACAGCCTGTTAGATGGGATTGAAGAGGAGTACAATCAGTCAATGTGACAATGTATTATTTTTGAAATGACATGTATAATGCCTTCTAGCCGGATTGTAGATCGTTTGTCTTTGCGGACCTTTTCGCTTCAACCTTGGGACCCAACAGTACGGAGTGTGTCCGAATACCCTCGCGGTTATGCAAAAAACCGGGGCATGCATGGAGACCAGGCGTAGGGGTCATTAGTGCTTTATCACACAAGTGCCCAACTAGCTATGTTATATTACATGGTTAGTAAGAAACATCTTCCAGGGAGAATAGTTCCGTTAGGGGTTCCTTTCCCTCGGTGGCATGCCTAAAGTGCATGTCCGGACTGCGAAAAGAGCAGAAAAGCATCTAGGGGCAGATAAATAAATAGGTAAGAAATCGCTTTTCAAGTCAATCGAATCAATATTCCCTTAAGAACGCTAGCTTTCGGCTTCACCTAGCCTAAGGTACACATCCGCCGACCCGGCAGCAATAATCGCAGAGGTGCTCCTTTACCTCCTAGCCAACAATCGGGAACGAGGGGTAAGCACAGAGCCGAGCAACCCAGCTTGGCCAAAACTTAAGTCATATCGATGCATATAATGGTGAATAAAAGGTACATGCGAAGTTTGACACATGTGTTGGGCATAAAGCCCGTATAAATAAGCTTCATTAAAGAAGCCCCTGTATAATGAGTGCGAGTAGCACGTCGGTGTGTCTTGAACAATGCGCAGATCAGCCCTCAAAGGCTTTATGAAAATAGGGGAGAAAAGAGAGAAACAAAAGACAAGTGAAGTATAAAATGTGGACGGAGGAAGGAGACGAACTCGAGTCCGTGCTAGGCGAGAATCTTCTGGAGGCGGGCTGCGTTCCATGGGTTCGCTCGAGTCGGTTGTTCGATGCGTTCATAAACGGTATGCTCCACCGTCGACTTGGTCGATGACGGGACCTTCCCATTTGGGCTTGAGTTTGTCCTTTTCTTGTCCGCAGCGAGAACTAGTTCGCCAACATTGTAAGTTTTGGCCCGCATTTCTCTGCTTTGATATCTTCGAGCCTGCTGCCGATAGAATGCGAACGAGCCTTTGCCACATCGCGCTCCTCCTCTAATGCGTCCAAGCTGTCCTGCCGATCCAACTCGGCTTCTCTTTCTTCGTACATGTGCACTCGAGGTGAGTCATGAATTATATCGCAGGGCAAAACTGCCTCTGCGCCGTACACCATGAAGAATGGTGTGAATCCGGTAGTACGGTTTGGTGTGGTCCGCAGCCCCCAGAGTACGGAATCGAGCTCCTCTACCCAGTGCGTGTTAGATTCCGTAAGGGACCGCACTAATCTGGGTTTGATGCCGCTCATGATTAGACCATTTGCTCCTTCAACTTGACCGTTGGTTTGAGGGTGATAGACTGGGGCGTAGTCGAGCTTAATGCCCATATTTTTGCACCAGAGTTTAACCTCGTCGGCCGTGAAGTTCGTGCCGTTATCGGTGGTAATGCTGTGGGGGACACTGTAATGGTGTACTACCCCGGATATGAAATCTATCACAGGTCCGGATTCGGCCGTTTTAACTGGTTTGGCCTCTATCCATTTGGTGAATTTGTCCACCACGACCAATAGGTATTTTTGCTTGTGGGTTCCCCCTTTAAGGGGTCCAACCATGTCAAGCTCCCAGACCGCAAACGGCCAGGTGATGGGTATAGTTTTGAGGGCGTGGGTGGCATGTGGCTCGATTAGCAAAGAGTCGACAACCAACGATCGTTGGACTAAGTCCCGAAAGATCCGCCTGTGCCGCGGCCAATAAAATCTGTCACGAAGGCCTTTACCTACAAGGGCCCGGCTGCAGCGTGGTGTCCGCCTAGTCCAGCGTGAATTTCAGCCAAGGTTTCGCCTTCCTCTTCGGAGATGCACCTTTGAAGGACTCGGTTGTGCTTTTCTTATAAAGTTCTCCTCATGGACCTTGTAGGCTTTAGATCGCCCGTCACGATGCAATGGGCCTCGCTTTTGGTCTTCGGAAGTTCCTACCTAATTAAGTAGGCTAGGAATGGTTCCGCCCACGGGCAATGACCGCCATTATTTCGTGGGCTGAAGGTGTTATGTCATTGGTGAGCCACCGTTGCGCCGAGTGTTCAAGTGTTGGGCGGTGCGGTTGGTTCCGGATTGTTGTTTCCGGACTCCTCTTCCCATACTACGGATGGCTTAAAGAGCCGCTCTAGGAAGATGTTTGGAGGACGGTGTCACATTTTGCGCCGATGCGCGCCAACACGCCGGCTGCCTAGTTATTATCCCTGCTACATGGTGGAATTCGAGTCCTTCGAACCGAAATGACATTTTTAAGATAGCGTACTAGAGGGCTGCCATTTTCGGATCTTTGGCATCAAAGTTCCATTTACTTGTGATATTGCGAATATGGCCTTTATTTGTCAATTCGAGTCCGTAGTGGCAGCATCCGCCCACTGGTGTTCGTGCTACCGAGGAGGCGATAGAGGGCAATGCCTTTTCTCCCGTGACGGAGATGAAACGGCTTAGAGCCGCCACGCATCTAGTCAATTTTGTATTTGTTTGAGGTCTTTGGAATATCCACTGTGACAAAGCTCGGATCTTGGTTGGGTTTGCTTCAATTCCTCTACGGATACAATGAAGCCCAGAGCTTTCCGGCTGGTACGCCAAGACGATTTTTCCGTGTTCACTTGATGTCATATGCTCGGAGGTTATCGAAGGTGAGCCTCAAGTCGTCTACTAGAGTTTCGACGAGTTTGGTCTTGACGACCACGCCGCCTATGTATGCCTCTACTTGTTTTGCTAACTGGGTAGCCGACATGTCCAATCATGCGCGATATGTTGCGCGGCGCTTTTTTAGTCCGGGGGCATCGTGTTGAAGCGAGAATGGTCCGTATGGAGTAATGAATGCCGCTATGGCTTGGTCCACCTCCACCATCTTGATTTGATGGTAGCCGAGTATGCGCCGAGGAGCACAATGAATCGTGTCCTGCGGTAGCATCGATTATTTGATCGATGCGGGGAAGGGGGAAAGGATCCTTTGGACAAGCCTTGTTAAGGTCTTTAAAATCGACACATAGGCACCAAGATTTGTCCTTTTTTGGTACCATTACCAGGTTTGCTAGCCAGTCCGGATGTTTGATCTCTCGATGAATCCGCTTCCAATAGTTTGGCTAGCTCCTCTCCCATTGCCTGTCTTTTGGGTTCGAAAAATCGTCAAGAGCCTGCTTGATCGGCTTGAACTTTTAGGATGTTTAGGCGTGTTCTCGCCAATCTGCGTGGGATTCTGGCATATCCGAAAGGTGCCGTGCAAAGATGTCCCAATTCTCCCGGCGAATTTCGTAGCGCGCCTACATCCGGTTTAATTGTGCCCGATGGAGGCCGTTTTGTTGGGTCCGCTGGATGGACCTCGAATTTGACTATTTCGTCCGCTGGTTTAAAAGAGGTGGACTTGGATCTCTTATCGAGTATCACGTCGTCCCTGTTTCACCGAGAGCGCAGCAGCGAAGGAGTTCCTCCGCCGCTAGGGCTTCAATAGTGCCTCTAGGGCTAATGCGGCTGTCTTGTTTTCGTAGAGTGCTATGTCCCGATCATCGGCAAGGGTGATGGTTCCATTGGGCCCGCATTTTAAGCTTCATGTACCCGTAATGGGGTATGGCTTGGAAAATTGTAAATGCCTCTCGTCCTAATAAAGCGTGATATCCGCTGCTGAACGGGGCCACTTGGAACGTGACCTCCTCGGATCTGTAATTGTCCGGTGAGCCGAACACCACATCAAGTGTGATTTTTCCAGTGCGGCGTGCTTCCCAGCTAGGGATTATTCCTCTGAAGGTTGTGCTGCTTCGCTCAATGCGGCTCCAGTCTATTTCCATTTTTCGAAGGGTTTCCTCGTAGATGAGGTTTAATCCGTTGCCGCCATCCATGAGTACATTGGTAAGACGAAAGCCGTCCACTATTGGACTGAGGACCAATGCGGCTGGTGCTCGGGCTGTTCGAAATTTAGGTTCGTCGCTGGCGTTGAAGGTGATAGCCGTGTCGCTCCATGGATTTGTTGTTGCTACTTGGTAGACTTCGGCGAGGCTGTAGATTGTTCTTTTCCGCATATTATTTGATGCGAAAGTCTCGAAGACTGTTAATACCGTACTGGTGCTGTTGGGGTGGGTCTCCGGGGCTAGAAGCTTTTCGCCACTTTTGGCCACCTGCCGCAGTATCCAACATGCTCGAAGGCTATGAGTTGGAGTGGCGCCCTCTGTACTATGATTTTTACACGGTCCACTGAGCCATCCCTCTAGTACGGTTCCGTGCCCTTTATGGGGTTTTTGCTTTTTGGTTCTTGTCCCGGGTGCCTGAGCATGGTACACCCTTTTGTTTTGGACTAGGGTTGTGTTCGGAGCCGGATTGTCCCAAAACTTAGTTTCGGTTTTCCGGACACTCTCCATCGCACAGTATTTTCATACTATGGATGCCAGGTTGGCGAAGCGTGTAATTTCGCGACAACTTACGACGTTCAAGATTCCCTTGTCCGTGCAATTGTTGCAGAAAATTGAAATTGCATTTTCCTCACGGCAGACCTTTATCCTGTCCATAACCAGGAGGAATCTGGCCCAGTAATGATGTACTGTTTTAGCGGGCTCTTGCCGGATTTGAGATAGATCGCTTATGTTTGGGTGGGAGGGTGGAATTAATTACGGAACCCTGCCCAACTTAAGGCTCAAGGGCCGAAAAGTTTCCAAATTTGGAAGCTTGGATTGTTGGATGTCGTCCAACGAATCTAGTCCGTTGCCTGACTTTAGGTTCAGTACTTGATTGACGTCCGTCCATCCACGGGAATCCGGCATGGAGGGGTCAGGAGTCTGGACATAAATGGTTTTTAATACAGGGGGAGAATCGCCGCGTTGTTCTTCTACCATGGCAACGTGGTGGGTAACCTGGGGAGAGTCAATCTCTCTCAGATCGGTTTTAGGCCCAATCTGATTGTAGTCTCAGAGCGACTCCCAGATAAATGGGTTTATCCAAGAGCTCATTTACTAAGAGAGCTCCATTGATCTAGCTGCTCGGTAAATTCGAGTTGACATGAAGATCGCTTTTGATGACCCGAGAGGTCATAGTCGAGCGGTGGCCAAAAAGGCGGTCATAAGAAAACCGCCAACCGGATAGTTTGGCCGGCGCCAAAGCTCCTTTTATAATGGTACCGCCTTTAAAGACGGAAGAGGCATCCTTCCCGATCGTGACGGCATGAGGAACTCTCAATGAAAGCACCAATGTCGGTGTCAAACCGCGGATCTCGGGTAGGGGGTCCCGAATCATGCGTATAGGCGGATGGTAACAGGAGACAAGGGACACGATGTTTTTACCTGTGTTCGGCCCTCTCGATGGAGGTAAAACCCTACTCCCGCTTGATTAATATTGATGATATGGGTAGTACAAGAGTGGGTCTACCACGAGATCAAGGAGGCTAAACCCTAGAAGCTAGCCTATGGTATGATTGTTGTTGTGATTGTTGTCCTACGGACTAAAACCCTCTGGTTTATATAGACACCGGAGAGGGTAGGGTTACACAGAGTCAGTTAAAATGGTAGGAGATCTACATATCCGCATTGCCAAGCTTGCCTTCCACGCCAAGGAAAGTCCCATCCGGACACGGGACGAAGTCTTCAATCTTGTATCTTCATAGTCTTGGAGTCCGGCCGATGATGATAGTCCGCTATCCGGACACCCCGAGTCCAGACTCCTCAATCTTCGTGAGAATATGTAGGAGCCAATATGAGCATCCGTGTTCCGCAATTGGTTATTGACCGGAGACGGTCTCGGTCATGTCTACATAGTTCTCGAACCCGTAGGGTCCGCACGCTAAAGTAAGATGACAGCTTATATTATGAGTTTATGTGTTTTGATGTATCAAGGTTTTTGGAGTCCCTGATGTGATCACGGACATGACGAGGAGTCTCAAATGATTGAGACATGAAGATCGATATCTTGGGCGGTTATATTTGGACAACCAAAAGGTTTCGGTGAGATTGGGACAATCTAGGAGCTCCGGAGGTTATCGGAACCTCCGAGAGGTATATGGGCCTTATTGGGCCTTAGTGGAAAGGAGGAAAGGAACATGGAGGGCCCCCAAGCCCAATCCGACCTGGGAGGGGCCCGCCTCTTCCTTCCTCCCTCCTTCCTCTTCCTTCCCTCTCCTCTCCTAATAGGAAAGGGGAGTCCTACTCCTGGGAGTTGGACTACCCCTAGGGCGCAACACCCCCTTGGCCGCCCCCTCCTCCACCTTTATATACGGGGAGGGGGCACCCCATAGACACAACAATTGATCATTGATCCCTTAGCCGTGTGCGGTTCCCCCCTCCACCATAGTCCTCCTTGATAATATCGTAGCGGCGCTTAGGCGAAGCCCTGCGACGGTAGAACATCATCATCATCACCACGCCGTCGTGCTGATGGCACTCTCCCTCGACACTCTGCTGGATCGGAGTATGGGGGACATCATCGATCTGAACGTGTGCAAGAACTCAGAGGTGCCGTAGTTTCGGTGCTTGATCGGTCGGGCCGTGAAGACGTACGACTACATCAACCGCATCATGCTAACGCTTCCGCTTATGGTCTACGAGGGTACATAGACAAAACTCTCCCCTCTCGTTGCTATGCATCACCATGATCTTGCGTGTGCGTAGGATTTTTATTTTTGAAATTACTACGTTCCCCAACAATTGGCTGCACCACTCCTGTGATGAACGACGATTTTTGGGATAGCCAACACCCCAACTCTCCTCTGTTCACACCAATTCAACAAATTTCTCAGTCCCCAGCTCCAACTGAAGTTCAAATGGGCTCTGAAGAAATTCATGCCACCCCTTCCATTCATGAAGAGATTCCAGCCACTAGTGCTGATGAAAATGTTGAAGAAATGGAGCCCAGGCTGCTACTGAAGCAGAAGATATTCCTCAGCCCGCGGCTCTAGAGATTGACATTCCAGAAGTTATTCTTCAGATCACTGACACACCTCAGTACAGTAAGAACCCATTCTCCAAAACACCAAAGTTCAAGGCTGGTGATTTCTTCAATGAGCATGTGTTCTTCACTGACTATAATCCATATGACTCTGCTCGTCTGAGGAGGAAGCGCTTCTGGACTACCAGCCAAGCAAATTTCTATTCTTCAGTGCTCTTCAACAAGGACAAAGTCTTCGACCATGAGCATATTCCTCACTTGGATATGGAATCACTGCCTTGCTTTGCACCAGTCCTCGCTGCCATTCATGATGCTGGCCTGCTCAATTTCTGCACTGACATCTGCGACTAGAATGAAGAACTCATTCTTCAATTCTATGCAATGTTGCACATCACAGGAAATGGTGAAGATGTGAACTCTTGGGTGTTGGACTGGATGACAGAGAACACACACTATAAGGCACCGGCAACTGAATTGCTTCATGCCATGCGTGTCAGTCCTCCCTCGAAGGTGCGCGTCTGATCTACTCTGAAACTAAGCTGTCAGATCATTTCATGCAAGTGTCGATGAAGCCATTGAAGCCTGGACAAGCCTCAAGGACCAAATTCCTCGTGAAGGAATTGCAATATGTGCCAAGGACAGTCTATCGCATTCTGACAAAGATATTGAGTCCAATCAAAGGCCATGACTCGAATGATGAAGAAGTCGTTGGCATCATGAAGAATCTGCTTTTCAACATCATGCACGGTATTCCCGTGAACTATCATGATTTCTTCATGAGGACTTTGGCAAACGTTGCAATGTCCCCATTTGAGTTGAAGCCTTACGCTCCCTGGATTATGAGATTCCTCAGATCAAGGTCTTCACTCAACTACAAAGCTGATACACTCAACCATGGCAGCTACTTGCCCCTAATTGAAGTCCTCAAACGGACATTTTCCTCAGCTGATGAAAAGGGCAAGGCCACTGTTGTTATTGATGAGGGCTTTCGACCATTGGATGGACAGTTTTGCAAAGCTGCTTCATATTCCACCAATGATGACTCTGCTACTCATGATTTTGCCACTAATGCATCCAAGCAAAGTCCTCAGGCAACAACTCCAAGGGTGATGACTGATCGTGAGCTTCTCCGCAGTCTTCATCAAAAGGTGGATCGCAATCACAAATGGGTGAAACGTTAGTTTGGTTCAATTCTTCACAACATGACCGCCACATATAATTCAGTGAAGAACCATTACTACCTTAATGAAGTGTTTGATTGCACTGGTTATGCTGTCTCACCTTTACGGTGATGAGGATCTCAAGTAGAGGATATTCACAGACTTGGCCGGGCTAAGCCCCCACCGAATAAATTCAAGAAAGTTGCAGCTTCCTCCTTTGGTGCCCAGCCATATTCCTCATCTCGTGATACTGATGAAAATGAAGATTTGGACAACACTGCGGCAGGCCCTTCTCCAACAAACGACCCCAACAACGCTGGCGCTCCTCCATCGACTTCGTGAAGAAATTCTTCAGGGGCTTTAGTCCTCACTTTTCGTCACTTTTGGTCATTTGATGACAAAGCGGGAGAAATTTGAGTTAGTCTTCAAGCGGGTCTATATATATGGGCATTTTTTGTTAAGTTGCAACTCTCGCTCTTCCCAAGCTTTTGTTGATTGAGTTGTAAATCATGATCACCGATGCGGCTATATCTCCCACGGTCAAGCACGACTTAAAGGCATAACCGCATTGAAGGCAATGTCGCAAGTGAGGTAATCTTCACACAACCCATGTAATACATAAGGGAAAAAGATACATAGTTGGCTTACAATCGCCACTTTACACAAATACATGAATAAAGCATTACATCATCCAGATACAATCAAGGTCCGACTACGTAACCAAAATAAAAGAAGAACCCCAAATGCATAAAGGTCCCCGATCGACCCCAACCGGGCTCCACTATCGATCAACTAGAACAAAACAACACAAAGGGCAAGATCTTCATCGAGCTCCTCCTTGAGCTTGGTTGCGCCACCGCCGTAACATAGGCACCGCAAACTGGTTTTGAAGTATCCGTGAGCCACGAGGACTCAAAGAATCCCATTACCATGGGTATCAAGACTAGCAAAGCTTAATGGGAAAGGAAGGGGTAAAGTGGTGAGGTTGCAGCAGCGGCTAAGCATATATGGTGGCTAACATACGCAAATGAGAGCGAGAAGAGAAACAAAGGAACGGTCGTCAACTAGCAATGATCAAGAGGTGATCCTGAACTCCTACTTACGCCAAACATAACCCGAAATCAGTGTTCACTTCCTGACTCACGAGAAGAGACCATCACCGCTACACACTCGGTTGATGCATTTTAATTCGGATCTGTGTCAAGTTATCTACAACCGGACATTAACAAATTCCCATCTGCCACATAACCGCAGGCACGGCTCTCGAAAGTTTAAACCTGCAGTGTGTCCCAACTTAGCCCATGACAAGCTCTCGCGATCAATGAAGGAATAGACCTTCTCCCAGAAGACCCGATCAGCCTCGGAATCCCGTTTACAAGACATTTTGACAATGGTGAAACAAGACCAGCAAGACCTCCCGTGGCCGACATCCCGATAGTAGCCACAGATCTCGCCTCGTGCCACGACTGGTGAGTGAGATGTACAACTAGAACCAGCCCTCAAGTTTCCCGAGGTGGCGCTGCAAGTGGTTCTAGTTTGGACCAACACTTAGACAAGCATTGGCCCGGGGATGAATAAAGATGACCTCGAGAGAGCGACTCCCAAGGGAGAAGTAGGTGGTGGTGAGGCAAATGGTAAAACCAATGTTGGGCCTTCTTTGGAGGAGTTTTATTCAAAGCAAACTGTCAGGGGGTCCCATAAATCACCCGACCGCGTAAGGAACGCAAAATCCGGGAACATAACACCGTATGACGGAAACTAGGGCGGCAAGAGTGGAACAAAACACTGCATAAGGCCGAGCCTTCCACCCTTTACCAAGTATATAGATGCATTAATAATATAAGAGATATTGTGATATCCCAACATAAACCCCGCCCACCATGGAGCAATCTTCAACTTCACCGCAACTAGCAACGCTATAAGAGGGCTGAGCAAAAGCGTAACATAGCCAAACAATGGTTTGCATAGGAATGGTGTCAAAGGTTAGAGGTTCATGGCAATTTGGGAGGCTTGATGAGCAACAGATAGGTAACGCAAAGATATCGATAGAACGAAGCAACTAGCATAGCAATGATAGTAGTGAGATCCAGTAGCGGTCATCTTGCCCGAAATCCCGCTAGGAAGAAGAACGAGTCCATGAAGAAGACAAACGGACGAGTCGAACTAATCCTCACAATCGCAACATTACCGGACTAAGAAGCAACACCGAAAGAAACAAACAACATGGTAAACACACAAGCATAAATATGGCATGATGCACAATCAAGTATGATGCATGTCCGTTTAATGAGGCATGGCATGGCAAGGTGAAACAAACAACACTACAATTTATGGAGCTCAACATGCAACGAGTTGCATATTGACAAAACACCACGACAAGTTATTTAGTTTGATCTCGCTATGTACCCAACAATATTAAATGTTGATTAACATGGCAAGGGGTGAAGCATAACAAAACTACCTACCTAGGCAAGTTTAAATGAGGCCGGAAACAACGAACAACAAGTCCGGAAACTCCTCATATGCACATATTAGGTTTGGTACTGTTCTGCCCTAAACCATATTTTATTGTTATTAAACAGCAAAATAAAGTGCACCATGTTAATCTATGCATTTTTCCACCCCATTTACATATAAAGTTTATTTAAAACCGAGCTACGGTTATTTAGTTATGAATTAAATCATTTTAGCATGGCATTTAGCAAATTTAAACAAACAACATTTTAAATATTTTAAACATGGATGAAAGTGGCATATTATGAAACTAGATGAAAAACTAAGCATTTTACATATATAATGTTTTTACATAAGATGCATAGTTTGTGAGTTATTATATGCATGAAGTGCAAGGGGGTTTCTGCAAATCTGTAATTCCTGATAATTAGCAAAACGCCGAGCAATGTAAAAAAACACATGCGGGCCGAAATCGCAGCTGCCAACAAAGGCATGTGAGAGGGATCTGGAGGGGCTGCTCACCCCGGGACTTGGGCCGTTCGGACGGGAGGCTGCAGGAGGCGCTACTGGCCTAGAGGGAGGCTGGGCGGCCGTGGCTTGTGGCCCGCGAGGAAGCAATCCGCAAGGGTGGGCTCGGCCAACTGGAGCGGGCTGGAGCGGTTCGACGCGAAGAAGGGGAGGCAGCAGCGCGTCAACGCGACAGGACGAGCGGGCGCTCGCTGCTCAAGCGAGCAGGAAGAAGAAGCCGGCGGCCGCTGCGGACTCCGGACGGCGGCGGGCGGCGGATCTGGGCGAGCTCCTCGCCGGATCGAAGGAGCGGCGACGCGGCAAAGTTCGGGCGGCTCCCTAGAGCTGCGGCCACCATGGTTGTTCCTGGTACAGAGAGGGAGAGGCATGAGAGACGAGGGAGAGAACCAGAGGGAGAAGGGACGGAGGAGAAGGAGAGGGGAAGGGGCGACGGGGAACCGGGACGGCCTGGCCAGAGAGGCTGGCGACGCGATGGAGAAGGGGAGCACCGCGGCAGGGAGCTCCGAGGACGGGCGAGCTGTGGGACGCGAGGCTGCAGGGAGCCTCTGCTCGATGAGGAGAAGGAGCTCGGGCATGGGAGGCTTGAGGCGCGGGTCCTCGGACGCGGTTCCCGTTGGAGCTCGAGGGAGAGGAGCTGCAAGGCTGCCGCTGCGGTGGATGGCGGAGTCGAGCAGAGCACGGGCTGGAGGATGCGCCGATCCAGGGGTGATGCTCAAGCATCGCACGGAAAAACAGGGATCTAGTCGGAGGCTGTGGTAGGTGGGGATGGATCCCGAGAAAGAGAGCGGCGGCGGCGCGGATGGGACTGGGTAGACTAGGGTTAGGCCAGGTTGGTTTTTATAAGTAGCTAGGTGGACTAGCTTAGGGGCAAAATGGAACCTCCGATTAAAATCGAACGGTCGAGAAAAACATAGGTAGGGAGTCCAAATAAGAAAACGGAGATGTTTTGTAGACGTTAGGGGATGATCCGGACCCAACGGTAACGACAGACCGGTTCGGGTTCGGGCAAGTTTCGGACACGGATGAGGGGTCGATGTGAGCTGGCAAGAGAGGTTAGGTGGTCACGGTCAAGAGGGAAACAAAACCCGGTTGGTCTGGAACGGTCAGCGCGGGCAAGGCGATCCGAGGGAAGGTGATGAAGGCAAAGGGGGAAACGGCAACGACGAACAAATGCAAGTTTTATGAAAGCGATGACGATGCAATGCGAATGATGGCATGAGATGAAATGCAAGACATGAACAAAATACAAAACAACAGACAAAGACCCAACCATGGAGAAAAATAAAATATCGCATCTCCGGAAAAGGCAGGAGTTACGAATATGGAAAGCTACATCCGGGGCGTTACAACACTCCACCACTACGAGAGGATCTCGCCCCAGATCTAGGATGGCACCGAGGGAAAACGGAAGAGGAAGAGAAGAGGTAAAACTAAGTTGCTTCTTTGACCAATGAGTGAACCCAAAGAGCCTTGAGAGGTTGAACAAATTGAAAGAAACAAAACAACGGAGATGACCAAGATTGCAAACAATTCGTTGGACAAAAGGAACAAGGAATATGATGAGAACTAAGAGGTTTAGTGATAAGATAGATATTGAAACCACTCCGGTTAAAACTAGATAGAGGAGGAATAAGATTGATATAATTTGGGCAAGACTCCATCGTAAATGGAAGGAATTGAACATGAACTTGACAAGATGAGAGGATACACGATGAAATCAACAACACACCGCCTCCGAATTGAAAGAATGGCACAAGGGGTAAGAAACATTACAAACCGCACTCCGTTGAGAAGGAGGCAAAACTTGATAAGATGAGAGAACTTCGAATGAAAACACGACACTCGGCTAAACGATAAGCAAAGAAAATTACATGATATTTACAAAATGAGATGATGGGTCAAGAGAGTAACATCACAATGCCTCCGAACAAAAGAATAGAAGATAGATCACCGAATAATGAATGTAGGAGAAAATGCAAACTTCGCCACAAATGGGCTCGAAAAGCACCCTTCCAAGAAGGTTATAACGGAGTTGTTGGAAAACCCAACAACGAAAAGAATAAACTTGTGGCGGGCTTATGAAAACATCTCAACATTATGAGATGAGCTTCTGCCACCAACGGAAACAAATGATTGGATTGATATCAACAAGGAGACGAGAAACTTATTTCACCGGGAGGACAAATGAAGAACTTGGGTCATTTATAAGCACCATAAATAGCAACAATCCTTAGGGAAAGCTTTAGGTGAAATATAACCCAAGATAACTCCAATGAAGAGACTGATGGATTTAAAATACCTCATTCTTGACAACAATATGAATCATGAAACATGAAGGGAAATTGTCAAGAGTGACATAACACCATCTCAAAAGATAAGATGGAAAGAATTGTACTTTGGAATGCAAGACGAAGAATAGTTGAGCTCCTCAAAACAAAACATGTGTTGGGCACCCTGTTTAATTTTGAGTATAGCTCAGCGGGTCATAACTTCGAGAGAAATCTTGAAGAACAATTGAAGAATGAAAGGAATCCTTGATGAACCACCATGCAGAGCCTCCATGGAGAACTCCGTAATAAAAGGATAATACAAAGAAAGGAAAGTTGAAAACACAAGTGAAGCCTTACAATGATTTAGATGGAGCTTAGCGATGATATAACCGAGAAAACTTGGAACTCGTGAAAAGGAAAAGATGAAGCATCTCGAACCGAGAAATGTGACATGATGAAAAACTCTGGAAAGAAGAAACTAGATCACTTGGATGAAACAATAATAAGAATTACGTTATGCCTATCCTTCACCAATTTAAATTGATGACAAGCAACGGATTTGGCATACTACATATTCTCGTAGAAAGGATTAAGAGGGATACAGCGTAAACTTCAGAAGGTATTGATGGAACCACCGGTGGGATTTGGGAACAACGAATGAATTGATATGATAACGAAGGAAGTGAAATCTTGAACGAACCACCATAAGAATAGAAAATGAAAGTAGCAAAGGCACAATTCACCGGGAAGAATTGGAAAACGAATGAAGATACTTGAGGGGATTTAGATACAAGTGGGCGAAGAGATCATGAGTTTATTAGAGAATACTTGAATGATGCAATCGGTAGAATATGGAGAAGGAGAGCTAAAAGCTGAGAATGAATAAACCCAAAGGATGGCCTTCGTAGGAATAAAATGAAAAGAACTCACGAAATACTCCGGATGGTGAAAAAAATTCTCACAATCGAAAACAATTATGAGAGGATGGCATCAAGCTTGAACCATG